>PVKV010032042.1:0-20262 GCA_004027835.1 Alouatta palliata | reverse complement strand
GTGTGGTGTGGTGTGGTGTGGTGTGTGGTGTGGTGTGGTGAGGTATGGTCTGATGTGGTGTGGTGTGCATGTGTTCTCTCCTGGCATGGCCAGTGCTCTCAAGCCCGGCCTTGGCTTCCTGGCCAGAGCGTCTGGTGTGCAATGTGCTCTGTGGCTTTGTCTCTGGGGGGACCTCCTCATGATGGGACAAAGCCATCACCGAGCACATCCTGCGCTGCGGAGCGCTGACCTTTGGCTCCATCTGCCCTGGGGCTACTAATGTGGAAACAGTCCCTGGGCCAACCCAGCTGCCCCTGGCTCTGGGAGGCCTCTGGAGACCACTCCCACCAACAGAAACTGGAGCTATTTGTGGGCGAGACCAGGACGGCAGCACACGGGTAATGGGATACATGCGGCCGGGCAGCCGCCACTGTCCAGAGCTCAGAGGCGCCACCGCTGCAGCAGTCGCTCCAGCCACAGGTGGAGGCTGTGGGTTCTGGAATGAGACAGAAACCAACACGGATGAAAGTAAGTGTGTGGGTCCAACCTGGCCAGAGGTGCCTGGACAACTTTTGAAGCAGCATGACACCAGGGAGTGACTCCGAAGCCACTGTGCCCACCACGGACGCCTGGACTCTCCGCTCACTCTGCCAGGGCTCCTTCAGATGACCTCCCACTCGTCCTCCAGGTCCTCGGGGTGGGGCATGGTGGCCTGGCTGCTCTTCTGGGCATCGTGGGAGTGGCTGAACGTCTTTGTCAGCCGTTGGAGGAGGTAGCCGGGCGGGCCCACAGCCCACAGCTCATCTGATGCAGTCACTACAGGGACAACAGCCAGTCACATACTTGTCAATCACACAGCCTGTGGGGTGGGCACAAATGCAGACAGGAGCCTGGGCGCAGGTCTGGACTTGCAACATGCTAGGTGGGGGGCCCTGGACAAGCCACTATCCCCATGTGGACTTCGTGCCCTCAACTGTCAAGTGGGTGTCACAGCACCCTGTCCTTGCTCCAGGAGACTCTGGCAGAGCCCAGGTGTCCACATCCCTTCCCTCCCTGGGACAGGCTCCTGCAGGGAAGCCTTTGCCCTGAGTTCTTGCTCTGGGGGAGTGGAGCCCAGAGGGGGTGGCTTCTTTGAGAGCCCCCTGACATGGTCCACGGGAGCCCTGGGCACCCCAAGGGAACAACACCTTGAGCCCACCGCTCCCTGGCACCTGCCTGTAAAACATGACACACTGCCAGGAATTTTCTTCCAGTAGTCTCCAGCGGGGTTTTTGTCTGTGATGCCATACCGCCGGGCGAGGTCTCCGTTTGGACAGCGGGCCCACACAGTCCTCGTGCTCAGTGCCAGCTGGCACGCCTGCAACCCTGCGGGCAGACAGGGCCCCTCTGAGCCCCTGCGGTGGACAGGATGGGCCAGCGCTTCCCAAGCCCACTCTCGTGACGCTGCCCTCTTCCTCCAGGGTCCCTGCAGGGACGGAGTGCCCATGCCGGGCTGGGCTTGGGGCAGGAGCTGAGGGAAAGGATGCCCAGCTGGCAGGGCCAGCAAAGGCACTCAGAGCCGGAAGCCAAAGGACAGAAAGGCTTGGGCAGTGTGCAAAACACCCTCCCACAAAAGCACCAGCAGGATGGTCTGGGTTCCCCCAAGAAGGAACATGACTGAGGCTTGTCCCCTGCCCCAGGGAGAGGCAGCACAGCACAGCACAGCCCCAGCGCAAGGGCTGCAGTGTGGTGGGGACTGGGCTGCCTCACAGACAGTGGCCTGGAGGGAGTGCCAGCAGCCCCCAGTGATGGCAGCCCTGGCTGGCTGGCACCGCAGGCCCGTCTGCGGGCTCTTACCTGGCACATGCTCCCAGGCGGTCCCCACAGGCATCTCCTCAGTGATCCCAGTCCGCACGTGCACGTTCCACCTGCTGTCCAGCACCCACAGCATCTGGTCGTTGGGGCTGGAATGGACGCTGATCAAGCTGACCCCGGAGGGCTGGAAGCAGGAAGGGACTTTCAGGGAGGGCAGGAGTTGGGTGACAAGAGGAGGGATGGGAGGCTTCCGGAACTGGGGACATGTCAGTGGCGGCGTGCAGCATACAGCAGCCAGTGTGGGCCCTGCAGCCGGCAGAGACCACGTCCTGCCCCCAGCACCAGTCCCACAGGAGAGGGTCATTTGTTCCTAAGACGTTAGGTGGCCAGACTGAGGGATAGCCCAGCAGATACCAGCCTGGACTCCAGGAGGAGACCAAGAAGGGTGGGGATGGCCCAGGTGAACAGAGGGTGGAGGAATGCAGGGAGAGGCACGGCGGACCTGGCTGTGAAGGACCACGGCGGACAATGCGAGAAACAGAATGCCAGCCCAGGAGCCCCACCACCTGCCCGTGCCGCCCTCACCATCCCGGCTCAGCTGAAGGCCTTCTCCTCTAGGCACAGCCGTCTCTCTAATGTGCCACCAGGCAGGTGACATCCCCATTGCCCAGGCCATGGCACAAAGCTCCGCCCCACCCTGGTCCTCAGGCAGCCTCTGTCCACGCTGAGCATCTCTGGTCCCTTGTCTGCTCTTCAAAGGACAAGAAGAAGTCCCTTCGGTGTCCTGTTTGCTATCCACTGGCAGGTCCAGTTTGTCCCAGGGCTGCCCACCCCTCAGTTGGACCAGGCCTCTGGGCCCGCGAGCATAGCACTGTTGGGGGGTCCTGGCCCTCTGGTCACCAGCGGTGCTGGTGGGTGACCCATGTCCCGAGGGGCTCGCTGTCTCCCCACTGCCTGGTGCTGCCTGCTTTTCTGGAAGCCACAATCTTCCCTGCTGCATCTGTGGTCTTGGGCCTGTGCCCTCTCGGTCGGCCTCCATGGAACCCTGAGTGGGTCACCCAGTGGACACTGGTGGGTCCCTCGCTGTCACCACGCATCTCCTGCTCCATGCTTTGCCCTCAGGGCTGCTGTGAATAAAGTCACACTAGATGCCCTGTGGCACGCTCTGTCTGCACAGTGCTCCTGTCACAGCGCCCAGAGTGTCACACACCTGCCAGGTCCAGACACTCTCAGGGCCCTCACTAAGGCAGTGGGGCCTCCCTCCACCTGCGCTTCCCTGAGCGAGGCGCCCTCGCCAGGGTGCCCACATCCTCACCTGCCCGCGGCTCTGGGCAGGGGCCCCTAACTGTGGGCCGACAAACACATGCATGCAATGCCTCCCGTGAGCACCAAGTCCCACACCTCAGCCCCAGGGCCAGTCTCAATCAATCAGGACATGGAGGATGGAGAGACAGAGCAGCAAGGAGGGCGGGGGATGGCTGCTCTTGTGGGCATGTCACCACTGGTCAGCACCGCCTGGGCCAGTGTCTGCCTTCACTGCCTCTCAGTCCTCTGAGGACCAACTGGTTCTCCCAAACTGGGCTGCGACTCCACGGTGGAAACACTGCCAGGCACGAGGCTGCCCCCATCTGACTCTGGCTGTCAGAAAGCTCTCTTTTGAATACATTTTTTTAAAAGACAGGGTCTCACTCTGTCACTCAGGCTGGAGTGCCCTGGCGCAATCCTGGCTCACTGCAACCTCCATCTCCCTGGCTCAAACAAACCTCCTACCTCAGCTTCCCAAGTAGCTGGGACTACAGGCGTACACAACCGCACCAGGCTAATTTTTGTATTTTGTTATAAACACTGGGTTTCACCATGTTGCCCAGGTTGGTCTTGAACCCTTGGGTTCAAGTAAGCCACACACCTTGGCCTCCCAAAGTGCTGGGATTACAGGTGTGAGCCATCGCGCCTGGCCGGAAAGTTCTCTCTTGTGTGAGCCCACTCAGAGTGCAGCTGGAGGAGCTCTCAGCCTGGCAGTGAGGAAAGCGAGCTGTTTTTTTTTTTTTTTGAGACGGAATCTCACTCTGTCACCTAGGCTGGAGTACAGTGGCGTGATCTTGGCTCACTGTAACCTCCGCCCCGCTGCGTTCAAGGGATTCTCCTGCCTCAGCCTCCCAAGTAGCTGGGATTACAGGTACCTGCCTTCATGCCCAGCTAATTTTTGTAGTTTTTAGTAGAGACAGGGTTTCGCCATGTTGGCCAGGCTGGACTAGAACTCCTGACATCAACTGATCTGCCCGCCTCGGCCTCCCAAAGTGCTGGGATTACAGGTGTGAGCCACTGTGCCTGGCTGTGAGTGAGCTATTAAGAGACACAGAGAGAAGTGAGTCCTAGCGAGCAGCTCCCTTTGCTGCTCCTCAAGTCCTTCCATTGCTCACTCCACATATTCACCCAAGTTACAGGTGTAGGCTCTGGCAGCAGTCATGAGTGGACTGCACGGAGCTCTCAGGCAGCACCAGAGCAGACCGCCAGATGGAAACACCAGGTGAGGTTCAGATATTGGAGGCGCCACCAAGAAATTAAATGAGCAACTGGCAGGGGTGGTCAGGCGAGGAGGTGGCATTAGGATGGATGCCCGGAAGACACAGGGCGCGGATGGGAGAAAGGGGAGGGCCGGATGGCAGAGGCCAGAAGGCTGGGCACCACCCTGGACAGCGGTCACCAGCTTAAAGCAGAGCAGCACTGGAAGCCTGAGCCACTTTCCAGGCAGAACCCGGCAGGCTGGTGAGATCTGACAGATCCAAGGGAGCCATGCCTGTGCCTCAGGGTGACCGAAGCACCTGCCCACTCCACCCGCACAGCAGAGAGGCTGGGGCAGGACGGCCAGCAGAGCTGTGGGATGCAGTCCAGGAGGGTGGATCAGGGCGCCAGGGCCGAGTCACCAGGGACCGCCTGGAGTGCACCCAGGCGGGCTGTGCTGGGATCAGATATCTGGGATGTATACTCACTGCCTTCCCTCTGAGCTTAGCTTGACTATGCAACTCCTTTTCTTTTTTTTTTTTTGAGATAGTCTCACTCTGTCACCCAGGCTGGAGTGCAATGGTGTGATCTTGGCTCACTGCAACCTCCACCTCCCGGGTTCAAGTGATTCTCCTACCTCAGCCTTCTGAGTAGCTAGGACTACAGGCATGCGCCATTACACCCAGCTAATTTTTGTATTTTTAGTAGAGACAGGGTTTCGCCATGTTGGCCAGGATGGTCTCGATCTCTTGACCTCACAATCCGCCTGCCTCAGCCTCCCGAAGTGCTGGGATTACAGGCGTGAGCCACCACGCCTGGCCTGGAACCACCTTTCTATACATCACACCCATTTCCATTCCATGGACCTGGGGTTCAGAGGCACAGATTTGGGGAAGGGCTGCTCTAGGCTAAGCCCCCATTCCAGGGGGATGCAGGGACTCCAGGGAAGCGAAGGGAGCGGCCTGCAATCACTCTGTAAAGCAGGGCTGGGTGGGGAGGCTGGGTGGCTGGGGAAGAAGCCTGCCAGCTGAGGCTGAGGCTGAGGCCACCTGGCAATGTGGAGCAGTTCCTGCCCTCCCTACTCAGGAGGCTGCGTGGAGGAGACAGAAAAGCAGCCCAGGCCTCGCCCCTCAGCCCACTAGCCAGGGCCCCGACACGGTGGTGAAGAGCCGGGTCCCTGCCACACACTGCCCACCGTCCTGGCCCAGAGCTGAGACGCGCTGTGGTTTGAAGCTGCTAGCTTTTGAATAGTAAGTCAGGGACAACGGGAATGATGGAGAAAGAAGGCGATGACCGTGCTGCAGGGGAAGGGCAACAACAGGGAGGACTGAAGTGCAGCCTCCGAGGGATCTCCAGACAGGGCAAGATGGGCGCTGGAAGGAGCACAGTGCAGGAGGAGAAGTGCTCGTGAGCAGGCAGAGGGCGGCCACCCTGCATCCTGTCCCTCTTCTATCACCTCGCAACATCTCCGGAACATAAAACTTCCCGGTCTCCCTCGTCTCTCTCGCCTCTGCCCCCGACATGAGCCTCCACCCATTTACCAACCTTTGCTAGAAGCCTCTAGAACAGAATACGGTGGGAAGTGCAGGCAGGGCCCAGCCTCACCCTGGCCTCACCAGTTGTTCCTTTGCAGCACACATGCCCCCTCGAGCCTTGCTCACCTGGCAGGCTGCTGCCCACCCTTCACAACCCCACTCATGCTGCCTGCCGGGTCTCTGGGAAGGGCCACTGTGCTGCCCTCGAGCTCCCTGCAGGTGGAGGCCACATCTGCCCATGTGGCATGCTCAGGACCAGCCCGATGCTAAGGAGGCACACGGAGGAGGGACCCTGGCCACCTGCTTCCCTTGGAAACATCCTGCGTCCCCAGCCCCTCACCTGCTGTGGTCCCATAAAAAGAAAAAAACTACTTTGTATTACTGGAGGACAACGTACATTTGAAAAGTATGCAAATCCTAAGTGTGCAGCGTGGCGGAGCTTCCCGATTTGAGTGCACCTGTGTGACCAGGGTCTGGCCCAAGAAGCAGGAGGTGAGCCCCGCCCAGCCCCTCCTGAGCCCCCGCTGCTGCCGCACTCCTGACACAAGGGTCCGACTTTACGTGATGGAAGCTCATTCCATAGCGGCTTCTCCCCGAAAGAAGGACTGGCACTGGCTGGCAAGGCCCTCACTCCAGGTGGAGGCCAGCCTACAGACAGCTCAGGAGGGCTTCAGGAAGGGGTAGAGACAGGGGCCAGGTCTCGGAGGCTGGGAGAGCAGAAATAGTCTGATGAAAAGCACACAGGGACACCAGTAAATGAGCTCTAAGAGAGGAAGAGCGCTGGGTATGGTGGCTCATGCCTGTAATCCCAGCACTGTGGGAGGCCGAGGCAGCAGATCACTTGAAGTCAGGAGTCCGAGACCAGGCTGACCAATGTGGAGAAACCCTGTCTCTACTAAAAATACAAAAATTAGCTGCGCGTGGTGGCACATGCCTGTAATCCCAGCTACTCGAAAGGCTGAGGCACGAGAATCACTTGACCCCGGGAGGCGAGATCGCACACTTGCACTCGAGCCTGGGCAAAAAGTACGAAACTCTGTCTCAAAAAAAAAAAGAAAAGTTGGCAGACTCAGGGGTTGCTGTGCTGACTACTCTCTGGGCTGGAAACAGAGAGGCCTGGTCCTAGCCCTGCCTGTTGGTCCTGCCTGCCGGGGCTCTGGACACACCCTGGGAGTGTCATGAGATGATTCCTGTGAGGAGCTTCAAGACCAGCAGGGCTGGGCATCAGCGAGGGATGATTTTCTGTTGGTCAGAAGCAATGGCAATCACTGGACCTCAAAGCAAATGACCTCATCATCTTCCTCTGGAGAAAGCCCGTTTCAGAGCAGTTCCCAGTGGGAAGCAGCTCAGGATCTCGGGAGCTGGGAATCCCACGGTTTAGTCCCAGTACGCAAGGACGGAGCCGCATGGGCTTCACATACAGCCCCACTGCGCGGCCTCTGTCACAGTGACCTGACTCACTGCCGGCCTCAACACACCTTTGCTGTATTTATTTTATGAACTCAGTGCTTTTTTGTTTGTTGTTGTAACTGTCACCTCAGGATTTGCTTGTTTGTTTTTGCTTGTTTGTTTTCAGAAAGCACTGATATAAGTGTCTCCACTAAAGTTAGTGTAGGTTCTTCTTGAGTCTTTCTCTGGAGGCAAAAGAACTCCCCGCTGAGCCTGGCACTGCTGGTTTGTTAGCTGTGCTGAGTGCGAGAGCCCCTGACTGTCGTCTGGTTTATAACAGAAGTCTGGGGCTGAATAAGCCCTCATTTAAACAGACTAAACTCAGACACACCTAGGGGCTGTCAGAGACAGCAGGTGTCACTCAGGGACACACACTGTACTATTCCATTTCTATGAAACACCCAGAAAAGGAAAACCTCAGGGAGAAAGCAGGTGAGCAGCTGCCAGAGGCTGGGAGAGGGGAAGATGGAAGAGGGATGGAGCGTGGCTTCCCAAGGGTAGGGGCTTCCTTGAGGGTTAAGAATGTTGTGGAACGAGGCCAGACACGGTGGCTCACACCTGTAAAACCAGTGCTTTGGGAGGCTGAGGCGGGCAGATCACTTAAGGTCAGGAGTTTGAGACCAGCCTGGCCAACATGGTGCAACCCCGTCTCTACTAAAAGTTACAGAATTAGCTGGGCATGGTGGAGTGCACCTATAGTCCCAGCTACTTGGGAGGCTGAGGCAGGAGAATCGCTTGAATCCTGGAGGTGGAGGTTGCAGTGAGCGAGATCATGTCACTGCACTCCAGCCTGGGTAACGAGTGGGACTCCATCTCAACAACAAAAAAATGAATGTTCTGGAACTAGACAGTGACAGGGTTTGCAAAACACCGCAAATATACCGTCATTAACAGCAAAGCTAGTGTCCCATCACAATTCAGAAAAAGAGAAGTAGACAAGCCTTGGTTGTGACCATGTACTATGGTTTTGCAGTTACCATTGTGGGGAACTGAATAAAGGGTCCTCGGGATTTCTCATCAACACAAGTGGAGTGACCATGAGCTCAATAAAAATTTCAATTAAAAATAAAAAGTAGGCCGGGCACGGTGGCTTATGCCTGTAATCCCAGCACTATGAAAGGCTGAGGCCAGAGAACTCTCTGAGCCCAGGAGCTTGAGACCTAATCTCTACTAAAAAAAAAAAAAAAAAAAAAAAAAAAAAAAAAAAAAAAAAAAAAAAAAAAAAAAAAAAAAAAAAAAAAAAAAAAACAGGCTGGTCGTGGTGGCTCACGCCTGTAATCCAAGCACTTTGGAGGCCAAGGCGGGCGGATCACCAGAGGTTGGGAGTTCAAGACCAGTCCGACCAACATGGTGAAACCCTGTCTTTAAAAAAATAAATAAATAAAAAGTAAAAAAAAATAAAAATAAAATAAAACATTTGGAAACTTCTGGCCCAGTAGGGCAGAGCTCCAACCACTGGGCTCTGGACAGAAAAAGGCTCCGCTGCTGCTCTCTTCTGACCTGCGGACTGCATGGCAGAGGCCTCTCCCTGGCAGGTCCTTCTGCACTGGCTCCAGTTACTTCTAGGTCTCTGAATCTGGTCTGAGGTGTGACCTCAGAATCCAGCAAGAAGCTCCATATGCTAACTGTAGGGGGTGTGCTAAAGAAAGCACTCCGAAGCAGGTTTCCTGGGTGCCTGTCACGTCCTGTCCTTCCTGAGCAGGGGCTGGCGGAGTCAACTGGCCACTCCTCCTGTCTACGCTCCAGACTTCGTCGCTGATACCAGCCTGATGACTGCACCATGGCCAGCACCAGGACTCCAATCCTGCTGTGAGACAAGACCAGAGGCTGGACCCAGTGGCACACACCCTAGTCTCCGATCGCTCATCGCCCTGCTCTCTGGCTGGCTCTACAGACAGACTCTGGGATGGGCCTTCCGGATGGGTGCAGCCCAGAGGGAGAGGTCCCTGAAGATGATCTCTGGGCTCTGCTCCTCCAGGGTCATGGCAAGTATTGCGAGGGGCTCCCCACCCGACTCTTCCTGCTGCTCATGGTTTTACTGGGGGCATACACAGGGCAGGCTGGGACAAGCTTCCCTGGATGTTTGTTTAAACCACTGGGTCATAAGTTGTGAAAGCATGATGAGGGGACTGCTGCAGGACTCAGGGCACCCCTCAGCACACCCGTTAGCACCCTGTGCTTTGCTTTATTTCTAGGGATCATGGCCTTCCAGAATCTGAGCGAAAAGGCTTAGAGTTTAGTATAGTGAAGAGGGGTAACATTTCCTAGGAACTGGTTTTGAAGAAGAGAGCTCAAAAACAACAGATGTTTAAATGAAGTTATAGGGGAAAAAAAAGGCAACATGGAAAAAATTAAAGTGGAAAAAAACAATTTAGTTTCCCTCAAAATGGAGCTGGTTCTGCCCCACACCATTAGACAGCAGCTTGGAAGTCTCACCTCTTCATCTGCAGGCAGCTCAGTGTTGCTGACCCAACGACTTACAGTGGAACAGGAAGCCCCACCAGCACCTAAACACCACTCACTTAGGGCAAAATAGCGGCTATCCTCTCAAGACTAACAACACCGGAATTCTGGAGAGAAGGGAGGACCTGCACCATGGTGCGCAGCGCTGGGTATGTGCAAGAGTCACCTGCAGGGCTCTGAAGAAGCCAGAAGCTTCTGGACAGTGGTAGCAATGAGCACATATTCACTCTTTCACTCCCTTCTCAAACACCACCATGAGAGGGAATGGGTTAAAAAAAGAAAAAGGGGCCAGGCTGTAATCCCAGCACTTTGGGAGGCCGAGGCAGATGGATCACCTGAGGTCTTCAAACCAGGGATCACTAACATCTGAAGAAAGCCTCTGCCATCGAAAAGACCAAGTGGACAGAAAACAGGCAACTTGGGAGACATGAAGACCAGGCAGGGAGAAGAAACTTCCAAAACACCCTTAGGGAGATGAGAGAAGACCCTACAGCCATCAGACAGCCACGGGAACGTTCAGAAATTAAATATGTGATCCTGGAAATAATCGGACAGAAGGGCTGGAGGAATAAGGCTGAGAATGTCTTCTAGAAAGTAGGATAAAACCACAAAAGGATATAAAACAGCAGAGAAAAGAAAAGGGGAGGCCAGCTTAGAAAGTATACAACATAAAAGGAAGCCTCCAGGCCCAGCGCGGCGGCTCACCCCTGTAATCCCAGCACTTTGGGAGGCCAAGGCAGGTGGTGGATGACCTGAGGTCAGGAGTTCGAGCCTGAACAACATGGTGAAACCTCATCTCTACTAAAAATACTAAATCAGCCAGGCATGGTGGCATGTGACTATAATCCCAGCTACTTGGGAGGCTGAGGCAGGAGAATCACTTGAACCCAGGGAGCAGAGGCTGTAGTGAGCCCAGACTGCGCCACTGCACTCTAGCCTGGGCAACAAGAGTAAAAACACCAACTCAAAAAAAAAAAAAAAAAAAAAAAAAAAAAAAAAAAAAAAAGAAGCTTCCCGTCAGAGCAAACAGAAAACAGGAGGGGCGCCAGGTGTGGTGGCTCATGCCTGGAATTCCAGCACTTCGGGAGGCCGAGGTAGGAGGATTGCTGAAGCCCAGGAATTCAAGAGCAGCCTGGGCAATATAGTGAGACTCCATCTCCACAAAAAATAATAAAAATCTAGCTGGGCATGGTGGCACATGCCTGTGGTCCCAGTTACTTGGGAGGCAGAGGTGGGAGGATGCTTGAGCCCAGAAGTTTGAGGCTACCATGAGCCATTGCCCTCCAGCCTGGGTGACAGAGAGACCCTGTTTCCAAAAAACAACAAACACAAAAACACAACAACAAAAAAAGGAAAACAGGAGGGGCAGGGGCAGAAGGGGACCCTAGCAAAGGACCCAGATGCCCACAGGCACACAGGCCGCAAGCGCCTGGCTACAAGGGCGAACACAGCCCTCACCAGGGCACACCACCGTTTATCTGTTCTTACAACACTAGGAGCAGAGAGACCTTACAAACTTTCAGAGAGGAAAACAGGAGTTTTCGAATTGCCTCTGGCTTCTCAACAGCAATCCTGGAAGCCAAAAGACAATGGAGGAAGACCCTCAAAATCCTAAAGGAAAATGGTTTTCCAACCTAGACTGCTACACCCAGCAAGGTCAAGGGTGAACACAAATGAAAGACTTTTCAGACATGAAATATCTCCAAAAATTCACCGACCATGAACCCTTCTTTGGGAACTGACTGGAGGATAAACTCCACCCAAACACAGACACAGAGAGAGGAAGAACCTGGGATCCAGGAGAAAGGGGTTCTAACAAGAGGAGAGGACAAGAGGAGAGGTCAAAGGTGATGCCAGGACAACAGCTGGGTCCTGTGTAGACAGAGAAACCAGGTCAGACTGCAGGTGGCCAAGAGGGTGCAGGAGAGATCTCTGCAGGGGGAAGAAACGGAGAGGACACATTCCTGATGTGTCCAAATGTGTGACAACTGGCAGAGAATGTGTGAAACCGCACTCAGGAAACGAGATGAGCAGGCCAGGTGTGGTGGCTCGCACCTGTCATCACAGTGCTTTGGGAGGCCAAGGCAGGCGGATCACCTGAGGTCAGGAGTTTGAGATTATCCTGGCCAATATGGCAAAACCCTGTCTCTATTAAAAATACAAACAGTTAGCCAGGTGTGGTGACATGCACCTGTAATCTCACCTACTTGGGAGGCTGAGGCAGAAGAATCACTTGCACCCAGGAGGCGGAGGTTGCAGTGAGCTGAGATCGTGCCACTGCACTCCAGCCTGGGTAACAGAGCAAGACTCTGTCTCAAAAAAAAAAAAAAAAAGAAAACTAGATGAGCAAACAAGATGATTATCAAGTCCAGGGAAAACAAAGAGTCACACAGACAAGAAACTGCAAGTGTGATTCATCCCCTGCCTCTGCAGTAAAGAGCTCCCCTGTCCTCACAGAAAGGCCCGTGCCTGGGAAGCGCTGCAGCTCTGGGAGGGTGGAAGCAGGAAGGGAGGCAGGTGGCTGGGGGACGGGTGATGCAAGAGCTCTGCATGCTTCTTTTCCCGAGGAGAATCAGAGACACCTGAAGTCAGAGAACCAAACACAGCTCCCGAAGCAGCATCCAGAGACAGGCAGCGAAAAGAACTGAAAGGAGTTCTCCAGAGAGGGCACAATTGGCAGGAGAGGCTTGTTTATTGCCGCACATGTTATAGAACCCACTGACATGTCAACCTACTGATTTTCATGAGTGACTCTTTTTTTTCTTTCGGAGTCTCACTCACCCTGCTGCCCAGGCTGGAGGGCAGTGGTATGATCCTGGTCTCAAGTGATCCCATCACCCAGCCTCCTGAGTAGGTGGGACTAGAGGAACATACCACCACACCTGGCATTTCATGTATGACTTTCATTAAAAATAAAAACTAGGCTGGGTGTGGTGGCTCATATCTGTAATCCCAACAATTTGGGTGACTGAGACAGGTGGATCACTTGAGGTCAGGAGTTCAAGACCAGCCTGGCCAACATGGTAACACTCCATCTCTATTAAAAATACAAAAATTAGCCGGCTGTGGTGGTACATACACACCTGTAGTCCCAGGTACTCAGGGGGCTGAGGTGGAGGATTGCTTGAATTCAGGAGGTGGAGGCTGTAGTGAGCCGAGATTGCGCTACTACACTCCAGCCTAGGTGACAGAGTAAGGCTGTCTCAAAAAAAAAAAAAAGAAATTAGCCAGGTGTGATGGTACATGCCTGTAGTCCAAGCTACTCGAGAAGCTGAGGCAGGAGAATCGCTTGAACTCAGGAGGTGGAGGCTGGAGCGAGCCAAGATCGCCCCACTGCACTCTAATGGATGACAGAGCAAGACTGCGTCTCAAAAACAAAAACCCAAAAAACAAAAAACAAAACTGGCAAGGCATAGTGGCACATGCCTGCAATCCCAGCACTTTGGGAGGCTGAAGGGTGGGAGAAGCACCTGAGGCTAGTAGTTTGAGACCAGCCTGGACAACACAGCAAGATCTCTACAAAATAAAAATAAAAACAGTAGCTGGTGTGATGGTGCATACCCCTAGCCATTTTGGAGGCTGAGGCAGGAGTAGAGTTTGAGCCCAGGGCTTTGTGGTTACAGGGAGCTGTGATCATACCACTGCACTTCAGCCTGAGTGACAGAGTGAGGCCGTGTCTCAAAAATAAAAAATTAATCAAGATGCCTGGGCCTCACCCCAGACCTGCCAAATTTATATCTCCAGGGACGGGCCAAGGCCTGGACATTTTTAATAAGCTCCTTGGATGGCTCTAATTCCTTTACTGACAGAAAATGAAAGTGAGAGGCCAGTGAGTTTAAGCAACATTTCCAGGGTCACTTGAATCCACAGGCCAAAAATGAGTATTAGTTCAAGTTCTTCTGATTGCAAGTAACAGATTCTGGCCGCGCTCGGGAACAGTCCTGGCTGGCAGGGCTCTGACATGCTGCAGTCTCCCTGAGCACTGCGCCCCACCGCTGGGAATGGCCGCGTGCCACTTCCCAATGCCTCTGCAAAGCCTCTGCACGCAGGCCAGCTGGGAAGGAAGTCTTTCACAGCATCGTGCACACAAGCAATGCTGGCTCAGTGAGGCTGGAGCAGGGTGACCAAGAAGCACCTGTACAGGCAACAGGTCCAGTCAGCAGAAGGGGATTCATGAGATAACAGACCCAGGCTGGGACGCCAGCATGAACTGGCTTCCTCTACCCCAAAACAATCCATGTGAGGGTCCCCACGTCCACTCCATCCCAACCTTGCCTCTCACAGATGTGAACCACGAATCCAGCGAATCAGGCCAAAGAATTTCCACAGCTCACTGCAGACCTTCCCCATTTGGGTCCTATCAGGCCCTGCTCAGAGCCTCCAATAACACCCACTGCCCATGCAATCAGCCACAACCTCTTCAGCCTGAGAGTCAAGATCCTCCAACGATGACCCAAAGGACATCTCAAATCTTCTCTTTCCCAGAACACCCTTTCTGCGTCCTTCACTCCTAGAGGTTCACTGCTAGGATTTGGAGCCTAGAAGCCCACGGAGCTAATGGCTCACAGTCCTCAGGGTGGTTTCCAGTAGCAGACAGTCCTCCCAGGCAGCAGGGAGGAACACTCTTCCCTACTCAGAAAACACTGGGCCAGACCTCATTACTTGCTGGTCACTGAAAATGCCCATTGAGTCTGAAGTCCCAGTTCAAATACTGTCCATCCACAGAAACCAGGTTTGGGACCCCTGGGGTCTGCATCTTTTTCACGGTTGCTTCTATAACCTCCTATCCTGCTCTTCTTTTGGTCATTTAACTTTTAGTCAATTAACTCCAAAAACAGCCTCACTCATTTCCTTTTTTTTTTTGAGACAGGGTCTTACTCCTGTCACCCAAGCTGAAGTGCAGTGGCACGACCTCAGCTCACTGCAACCTCCACCTCCTGGGCTCAAGCAATGCTCCCATCTCAGCCTTCCGAGTAGCTGGGATTACTGGTGTGATCCACCAAAGCCGGCTTATTTTTTGTAGTTTTGGTAGAGATGGGGTTTCATCATGTTTCTCAGGATGGTCTCAAACTCCTGAGCTCAGGTGATCCACCTGCCTCGGCTTCCCAAAGTACTGGGATTACAGGTGTGAGCCACCATGCTTAGCCAGCTTCACTCATTTCTGTTCCCTCTGCAAATCCAACACAATGTAGGGTATCCTATAATGTTCATTTAAAAATTTTTTTTTTTTTTTTTTTTGAGACAGGATCTTGTTATGTCACCCAGGCTGGAGTGCACTGGCATGATCACAGCTCACTGCAGCCTCAACTTCCCGAGTAGCTGGAACTACAGGCACATGCCACCACCCTGGCTAATTTTTTGTATTTTCATAGAGGTGAGGTTTCACGATAATATCCAAGCTGGTCTCAAACTCCTGAGCTCAAGCAATCTACCCGCCTCAACCTCCCAAAGTACTGAGAATACAGGCATAAGGCACCATTCCCAGCCCATTTAAATTTTTTTGTTTACATTTTAATATTTACAACTCTACAGAGGCCAGGCATGGTGGCTCTCTGTAATCCCAGCACCTTGGGACGCTATGGCAGGAGTTTTGCTTGAGGGCAGGAGTCTAAGACCAGCCTAGGCAATATATCAGGACTTTGTCTGCATAATCTTTTTTTTTTTTTTTTTTAATTAGCTAGGCGTGGTGGTGCATGCCTGCAGTTTCCTAGCTACTTGGGAGGCTGAGATGGAAAAATGGCTTGACCTCACAGTTTGAGGTTACAGTGAGCCATGATCATTCCACTGCACTCCAGCCTGGCCAACTGAGTGAGACTCTGTCTCTAAATAACAAAAACAAAAACAGCTCTACAGAAGTATGCTGACATACCACGAAACGCACACATTTAAAGTACATAATTAGGTAAGCTTTGACATCTGCATACACTTTCTAAGCCACTGCCACATCTCCCCTTTGAAATTTCTGCCAGGCCTTGAGTAAGCACTGATCTGTGTTAGCATTTTTTTTTTCTTTCTTTCTTTTTTTTAACCATTCCAAAACATTATTATTATTTTTTTTCTTTTCTTTCTTTTTTTTTTTTTTTTGAGACGGAGTCTGACTCTGTTGCCCAGGCTAGAGTGCAGTGGTACTATCTCAGCTCACTGCAACCTCTGGCTCCAGGGTTCAAGCGATTCTCCTGTGTCAGCCTCCCAAATAGCTGAGATTACAGGTGCACACCACCACACCCAGCTGATTTTTGTATTTTTAGTGGAGATGGGGTTTCCCCATGTTGGCCAGGCTGGTCTCAAACTCCTGACCTCAGGTGATCTGCCCACCTTGGCCTCCCAAATTGTAGGGATTACAGGTGCGAGCCACCACACTCAGCCTGTGTTAGCATTTTTAAATAGTTTATATAAATGAGGTTTTTTTGGAGATAGGGTCTTGCTCTGTCACCCAGGCTGGAGTGAAGTGACAACCATCATGACTCACTACAGTCTCTGCCTCATGGGCTCAAGGGATCCTCCCACCTCAGCCTCCCAAGCAGCTGGGACCACAGGCATGTACCACCACACTCAGCTACTTTTTGTATTTGTTGTACAGATGGGGTTTTGCCATGTTGCTCAGGCTGGTCTGAAACTCCTGGGCTCAAGTGATCTGCTCACTTCGGCCTCCCAAAGTGTTGGCATTACAGGCATGAGTCACTGCACCTGGCCAAATTTTATATAAACAAAATGATACAGTATGTATTCTTTGTCTGGCATCTTGACTCAGCATAATTATTACATCAAATCTGGACAACTTTCAGCTGCATTTCTTCTTTAAATCTTTTTTTCCTGTCACCCTTCTTCCTTCTTTTAAGACTTTGATCTAATTTATGTGAGGCCACTTGAAGGGGTCTGTGCTCACTGATTCTCTGAACATTTGCCAGTCTGTTTTCTCTCTGGGCTTCAATGTGGCTGGGTTTTTCACTGCTGCCTTCAAGCTCACTACTCTTTTCTTCTGCAATTTCTATGCTGCCATTAATCTCATCCAGTGTATTTTTCAGCTCAGACATTGCAATTTTAATCCCTACAAGTTTGACTGAAGTTTGTTTTTGTTTTTTATTTAGACGTGAGGTTTTGTCATCTTGCTGAGGCTCATCTTGAACTCCTGAGCTCAAGCAATTTTCTCAGCTCAGCCTCCCAAAGTGCTGGGATTGCAGGCATGAGCCACTACACCCAGCCTGGAGGGTTTTTGTTGTTGTTGCTGTTGTTTTGAGATGGAGTTTCACTCTTGTTGCCTCGGCTGCAGTCCAATGGCACGATCTCAGCTCATCACAGCCTCTGCCTCCCAGGTTCAAGCAATTCTCCTGCTTTGGTCTCCCAAGTAGCTGGGGTTACAGGCATGTGCCACCACACCTGCTAATTTTGTATTTTTAGTAGACAGGGTTTCACCATGTTAGGCTGATCTCAAACTCCTGACCTAAGGTTATCCACCCGCCTTGGCCTCCCAAAGTGCTGAGATTACAGGCATGAGCCACCATGCCTGGCCTATTTTTTTTTTTTTTTTTTTGAGACAGAGTCTTGCTCTGTTACCCAGGCTGGAGTCCAGTGATGCAATCTCAGCTCACTGCAACCTCTGCCTCCCAGGTTCAAGCAATTCTCCTGCCTCAGCCCCCTGAATAGCTAGGATTACAGGTGTGCACCACCACACTTGGCTAATTTTTGTATTTTTAGTAGAGATGAGGTTTTGCCATGTTGGCCAGGCTGGTCTTGAACTCCTGACCTCAGGTGGTCTGCCCACCTGGGCCTCCCAAATTGCTGAGACTGTAGGTGTGGGCCACTGTGTGCCTTGCCTAGCCTGAAGTTTTTGCATTTCCCATTTATCGGCTTAACAGGCTGAATGAATCTCTCTACTAGCTTCTTGAGTACATAAGGGTATAACAACTGTTTTAATGTCCTGTCTATGAATCTTACCATCTGTATCACTTCTGGGTCAGCTCCTATTGATGGATCTCTTCCCTCTTCATTGGAAGTCGTATTTTCCTGCTTCTCTGATTGCCAGGTAAATGTTAATTGGTTGCCAATGTGAATTTTACCTTGTTGATGTTGGATATTTTTGCAATCTGTAAATATTCTTGAGCTTTGTCTGAGATGCTGTTAAGTTATTCTGAAACAGTTCGATTCTTCGGAGTCTTGCTTTTAAGCTCCGGTAGGTAGGACCAGCGCTGCATTTAGTGTCAGGTTAGTTTTGCTCCATATCTGAGGCAAAACACTCCTGGGTATATGACCTACTTATGGGTGCATGTGATCCATCCAGCAGAAGACCCCCTGGCTGGTCACAGGAAATTGTGTCACAGGCTTCTTCCTCAAACATGGTCTAACCAGGCCACCTGCCTGGCTTCAAGCTCTTCAAGCTTTTCAGGAGCAATGCCAACGTATCAGCTCAGGACTCCCTGCTCTGGCCTGTGCTGGCCTCCTAATATAGCCCCTTCCTGCACCCTGGGCAAGGGTGTCTTCTGCTGAGTGCCTGTATTTCCTGTCCCCTCTGCTTGAACACCCTTTGTCCTGCCTGCCACACTGCTACTTGCCTTTCTTGTACCAGTGCCGCTTCCTCTGAGATCCTCTGACCATTTCAAGGCCCTCTCCAGCTGGATTCATGGCACTCTGCCCACAGCTCTAGAAGCACAGGGGCCAGGAGTTTGCATGTGTGCCTCTACAGTAGCCTGTGAGTGTCCCTGGATGGGACTGCCTTTGCCGCTGCTCTTTATACTGTGGGCCTTGAGAATGAGGGGCTGAGGAGTCCAGGCACAACCACTGGCCACCCTGAGACCAGGAACCTTGCTTTTGCCAGGCCTTGCTTTCCTCACCTGAAGAGCTTGAGTGGCAAGGTTATGTGTTTTCCAGTCTCCTTCTGGCTCTAAAATCTTGGGGGAGAGGGAAGGAGGGACCTACTGGGATTCAGTTTTATATGAGCTGGGTAGGTCAGAGACGTGCCTTAAAGAAAGGTTGTTTACCAACCCTTTTAAAATACACATATTTTTCTCCCTGATTATGAAAAAAAAATTTCTGCCCATTATGGGAAAACATGGTAAATAGACAAGAGTATTGTAATCACTCATAATCCCTGGATCAAAATAGTCATCTTTTCTGTAGTTTCTTCCAGGTTTTCAGTGGGAAGTTATTTTTTATTTATTATTATTTTATTTATTTATTTATTTTTAAATTCATTTTTTTCTTTCTTTTTTTTTTTTTTTTTTTTTTTTTTTTTTTTTTTTTTTTTTTTTTTTTTTTTTTTTTTTTTTTTTTTTTTTTTTTTTTTTTTTTTTTTTTTTTTTTTTTTTTTTTTTTTTTTTTTTTGCTGTACTTTAGGTTCTGGGGTACATGTGCAGATCATACAGGTTTGTTGCATAGGTACACACATGGCAAGGTGGTTTGCTCTCTCCATCCCGTCACCTATATCTGGCATTTCTCCCCATGTATTTTTTATGTTTATTAATTGAGTAAGACATGGTCTTGCTCTGTTGCCCAGGCTGCAGTACAGTGGTGCAATCACAGTTCACTGCAGCCTTGACCTCCTGGGCTCAAGTGATCCTCCCACCTCCGCCTCCCGAGTAGCTGGGACCACATGTCTAAGCCACCACACCTGGCTAATTTTTTAAATTACTTGTAGCAGTGGGGTCTCACTATGTTGCCTAGGCTGATTTTGAACACTGGGGCTCAAGTGATCCTCCCACTTTGGCCTCCCAAAGTGCTGGGATTATAGGCATGAGCCACTGCACCCAGCCTAGTGGGATTTTAGTTTTGTTTTACAAAATTGGAAGCACACCATAGCTTCCATTTCAGAGTCCACCATAAGCACAGTAAGAACAGAAGCCTCTTCTACTCAAGCACATGGGGCATACAGAATGAGAAAATTCGCACCAACTATGCTTGCATGAGAGGTACCTCTAACACGGACAGAAAATTCTCTAACTCAAACAGCAAACTCCAGACTCTGAAGATGTCAACACCATAAATATTTTCTTCAAACCCCTCCAAGTGTTAGCAAGTCTGAAAACTGAGCCATTTGTTTTGAGTACTTTGTTAAAACTTTACTGCAAAACTACTACAGGAGGGGTATCTTCCCAGAGAAGAGAATGAGAGACGAAACTAAACAGAGAAGCTGACACTAAATTTAAAAGATTTTTGTGGCTTCATGTGCCATGAGCATCTATCCCTTGCCTCCATTTCTATTTCCACTGCAAATACATCCCCTGTGCAGATGAAGAAGCTCAAGTCAAAGAACAAATAAAACAAGGTAGAAAGACATTAAACATCACTTTGGGAGGCTGAGGTGGGTGGATCACGAGGTCAAGAGATCGAGACCATCCTGGTCAACACGGTGAAACCCCGTCTCTGCTAAAAATACAAAAATTAGCTGGGCATGGTGGCGCGCACCTGTAGTCCCAGCTACTCAGGAGGCTGAGGCAGGAGAATTGCTTGAACCCAGGAGGTGGCGGTTGCGGTGAGTGGAGATTGTGCCACTGCACTCCAGCCTGGGTAACAAGAGCGAAACTCTGCCTCAAAAAAAAAAAAAAAA
>PVKV010032041.1:0-20297 GCA_004027835.1 Alouatta palliata | reverse complement strand
GTGTGGTTTTGAAAAGATTCGTTACAATCCAGGCTGAATTTGATGGCTCACTTGTAATCTCAGCATTTCAGGAGGCCGAAGCAGGCAGATCACCCGATGTTGGGAGTTGGAGATCATCCTGGGCAACATGGTGAAGCCCTGTCTCTACTAAAAATACAAAAATTAGCTGGGCGTGGTGGTGGATGCCTGAAACCTCAGCTTCTTGGGAAGCTGAGGCAGGAGAATCACTTGAACCTGACAGGCAAAGATTGCAGCGAGCCGAGATTGTTCCGCCATACTCCAGCTAGACAACACAGAGATACTCCGAATCAAAATTAAAAAAAGAAAAAAGAAAGAAAAGGTTCATTAGAATCCAGACTTGCAAAGCATGTCAACTTATAGCAAAACATATGCCATCCATCTCAAAACCCTGCATTTTCATTCAGGAACTTTGCAAAGCACTACAGTAGGTGATGGTATAGGGTTAGAACTTTGTGTGATACTGCTCAGCTCAGTTCCTCATGCTACGGATGGTGCAGCCCATCTCTGTTCTGACTCACAGCAGGGTTCTATACTCCTTCCTCTTGGCATTTGGCTGACAGGTAACAGATATTCTTCTTATTAGGAAAATTCCAGAAATGACAGCAAAATAAATGCGGATCACAGGCTGAGCCTTCTCTGATGAACTGCAGTCAGTGATGATGGTTTGCTGAATCGCCAAGGTGGTGAGGTATGGAATCTGAACGCCAGGATACACGTTCCACGTTCAGCTTGACTGCAGTCTGGAATACCGCCTGAGTTAAAAGCAACACATGGTCACACTTGAATCACAAATAGCCCACGTAGCCTGCACAAACATGGCCACGTAGTGCATGAGAGGTCAAGAGCCTGCGTGGATGCCTGAGAAGATTTCCAGAGCCCACTCTCTAGTAGATGCCAGTTGATTTTTACATAACCCATTGCACAGGCAGCCACAGTCCCACCAAACACGGCAGGAGCGTCTGTGCCCTATTATGGATATAAGAATACTGGGGTGGTGCCTTGTAACCTCACAGGACTTGAACATTGTTCAAAGCTAGGTTAAAACCTGCCATGGAAAAAGCCCACTGTAGGGATTAGTAACAAAGGCCTCTGGGGAGCAGCACTCCAAATCTTGGAACCATGGTGCACAAACTTTCAGAGTCACCGATTGTGGCTCTATTCTCGTCTGGCTGTCATTCAGCTTCCCCAAAGTGGTGGGCTTTTCCCAAGTAGGTTTCTCCCCTTAACAGCCTCGTGCCTCACTCTAGTGAGGTTCCTTTAACCTTGCATGCAGGCTCGGGGACTTCTTTATTTCTTTGCTGAGTTTCACATGGAAAAGCATGCGTTTTTGGGTATAGATAGAAAAAGTGAGAAAATGAAGACTGTGGAGGCAGAGACTGTGGCTGTGACGATGAGGTAAAAGTGTGACCCATTCTCCAGGGATGCCACGTGTCGGTCTTCACGGGGGCCACTGTGTTGGCTGCTAGCGTGGCACTGCTACGGTGGTGTCTCCCTTCCTGGAAGTGCTCAGGGCTGACCATGCTGCATGGGTCGATACAGTAGGCCACCTGGGAGGCGGTGAGTATCCCGGAGGAGAAGTCGACAGCCTGTGTAGTCTTCATCCCTTGTCCCAACACCAGCAGCAGCTGGGTAATAGTCATGATGATAAGGAGAGCTCTGGTGAGAGGGTGACGGGCTTGTGGTGACTCGAGAGGACAGACACTGGGAGCAGAGTGTGTCCAAATGAGAAGGATCTTATCTGTGATCTCTGTGCTGCTCAGGTTTTCACTTGGTCCAGATAAATATGGGGTAAGGAATGATTCTGGGGATCTCATCATGGAGATGAGAGATGGAGAACAATCCGAGTAAGCAGAGGAACATAGTGGATATGTTGAGGAATTGCTTGGGGAAATTTTGAAACCATCCACAGCTGTTTCTTCTGTGCCCTGAGTTTCTTTCTTTCTGGGATCAGGCCTGCCTTTCTGCCTTCTGATCCCATTTCTGCTCCTTCCGGCTATTGGCTGCTACAAACCCCAGGCACAGTGCCCTTTCCTCTTGCTGGAATCTCTCATCCTCCTTCACGTAATAATTTTAAAAAATGAACAAGGATCTTGACATCAAAAAATTTAAGAATTGCTGCATTTGGACAAGCATGCTTGGAAGAAACATTTGTGTTCTTCTTGCCAGATTCTTCAAAAACATTAATCTGTTAATAAATTGGTACTATCCAAGGAGTGGAAATTGTTAAATCAAAGTAAATTTGGCCTGAGGCTACCTGTGTATCTTGAGTTCCTAGTGAACTACAGGTTTTCCAAAATTTCAGTGTTCATTAAAAAGCTTGAATCTTCTCATTGGCAACTAGAGTTATTTTCCTTAAAGCAACAGGCCTAGTTTGTTTATTTCTGAGCACATGTCTGCCTGATACCCAAGTGTAACTAACATATTTGTCTGCCATTCACTCTTTAAGTGGAACTGGTGTTCCATGAAACAACTGGCTGGCTTCGCTTGTAAATCAAATTCAGCACAAGCACTCTTCCTTGGGATGGCCGTCACAGCTCGGCATTCAGCGGAAGTGCTTTATGCATACTTTTCCCCAGAGACAACGTGCAAATGGCCGAGGGGTACGTGAAAAGGTGCTCAGCATCACTGGCCACCAGGGAAATGCAAATCAAAAGCACTAGGAGCTATCACCTAACACCTGTTAGGATGCCTGGTATTAAGAAAACAGAAAGCACAAAGTTAAATGGTGCAATTATGCGGCACGAGAGAAATTCTTTACTTTGTTGGTGGAAATACATTTGGTACAGCCATCGTGGAGACATTATGGAGGTTCCCCAAATATTAAAAATAGAACTGCCACGTGATCCAGCAATCCCACTACTATACACCCAAAGGAAATGGAATCAGTGTATCCAGAGACACCTGCACTCCCATGGTCACTGCAGCACTGCTTACAACAGCAAAGATATGGCATCAACCTGTGCCCACCATCAAATGAGTGGAAAAGGAAAGTGTGGTGCGCAGACACGAGGGAATGGGACTCATCCTTCAAGAAGGAAAAAATCCTGTCTTTTGTGACAACACAGATGAGTCTGGAGCACATTATATTAAGTGAAATAAGCCAGGCACGGAAAGACAAATTCCATGTGATCTCACAGGCAGAGTCTGAAGTGCTCAAACTCATAAGACGCAGAGAGTAGAATGGCGGTTACTGGGGCTGGGTGAGATGGTTAAGGGCACACAGTTTCTGCTGTGCTGGCTCAATACATTCTGGAGACCAAATTCACAGCAAGGTGCATTTGTCCCCTCAGCTCTGTACTGAGTACTCAAAATTCACTATGAAGGTAGATCTTACATTAAGTGTTCTTGTCGCAAAGAAACCCCCAACAAAATAGTAATAATAATAGCAAAGGGGTGAGAGGAACTTGCGGAGGGGCTGGACGTGTTTATGGCCATGATGGAGGTGATGGTTTCTAGGCTGCACAGGTGTCCCCAGACTCGTCGGGATGTACACATGAAATATGCACAACTTTCTACAAGTCCTCCATAAAATGGTTTAAAATACGACAAGGAAATTAATAATTGTTGGCGCTTTGTGAAGAACATTCTTCAGTGGACTGACCCTCTGTATCATTGTTGTTGCTGTCTGATTGTTGACAAAGTGCGTGCATGGTGAAGAGTGCACCAGAACGGCAGGCACTGAGGCCCCGACTTCTGCGGAGGCACTGGCAGCATGCCCGTTAGGGTGAGGGTCAACATGCCACCTTTCCATCCTTTATTCCATAATTGTGAGTTGCCATTCAACTTGAAGGATGTGCTTTCACTTTCATTTATTTGTCACTATGGACTCCTGAATCCTGTCTACCTACTGGATTATAATCTTTTGCCATCATCATTTATTTGGTTCTTCAGATTGTTACAGATTTGGCCAGAAAGTCCCGTGGAGTGCGCCCTTGTCTCCTGCTTTCTGCCCATGTTTGTGCCTCTGGCTGCCGACAGGCCTCCTGTGCCTGTCACCAGCTGGCTCCTACCCGGGCGTCAGGCTCTGAAGCTACAAGGCTACACGGTGGCTGGGTCTGCCACAAGCCCTCCCTGCACCCAGCCTGGAAAAACCGAGCTACGAGCGAAGAGGCCCTGCTCCCTCGCACAGTGTCTTCTCTACCTTCAGTTTCATTTGGTGTCTGACTGGAATGCGATGAGTTTGTAACACAGTGCAGTATTTTCATTTCAGGAGATTCAACAATATTTACATTATTATATGATGTTTGGCCCATGTACTACTGAAAAGTTATTTCAAAAGTTGTTTCCACAGACTCAACAGAAGATGGAGATGCATTTCTAGAAGACAGCCCCGGCAGGACCCTCAGGGTCACTCCTAAAGTCTCCTTGGACCTGACATTGGATGGGGCATTGATAATACACTGTCTGCTATCGCTGACAAGCCAGAAGGGCAGTCTCTGTCTTCAGGGAGTCCAAGTTGTAAGCTGGACCAGATACAGTAGATACACATGAAGAGGAAAATACCGGATTCGTGCATTTTTTCTGATTTTTCACTTTTTGTTTGTTCGGGTTTTTTTTTGTTGTTGTTGTTGTTATTTACTCCTGAATGGACAAGGATAAAGAAGTAATGAGAACAGGGAAGGGAGAGCTCTGTTGACCAGCACTCACTGGGACCAGGCCTCATGCTGGCCTCACCACGTTCTCCCTCCCTCACTGTTCACTGTGAACCTGCGAGGTGTGTGCCTGTGACCCCTCCTTACAACCGCTTAGGGCTGACCCCCTACTTTTATAGCTTTTCCTATCACAAATAAGAACCTACATAGCAATGACTAAAATCTGCATTTATGACTGCTCCTGGGACTCATAGCGGCAGGGGTGCCATGCCCAGTGGGGTTGGCCGGCATCAGGCAACCTGTCCCTGTGATAGGAACATGATGGGCTGAACGTGAGGCAGGAAACCTTTGCTTTCAAGGATGTGTGATCAGATGCAGTGACTCCGTGTACCTCTGAACCACGTGTCATTTCAATGGAGGCACGCCTCTCTTCTGCGTCCTCAAGGACAGGTGCAAGAGACATCCTAGGTGGTCAGTGGGAGCAAAGGATGGGGCAGTGACTTTCGGGGGAACCAGCTGCCGTAGCACCAGTGACTGGGGAGGGGCAAGTGGCAGCCCTGTGATGACGTGGCCAGCAATGTCTCCCACACATCTCCTGCAGTCTGCCATGACGGTCACTGGCAGCATCGTCTTCATTTCGTAAGTGAGGAAACCACTGTGCAGCAGGGAAGTCAACTGTCTGTGATTGCAGGGCTACCTCGAGCTGAGTCAGGATTCCAGCCCCTGTGTGCCCGAGGCCAGCGTTCTCACTGGACCATGGCGGTGATTATATTTTTAAAAGAGAGAAAAACTGAAAAGAAGAAGCGGAAGGAGAAAGGCCTGAGCAGGTGTGGCAGGGAGGACGAAGAGGAGAAATCAGTAAAACACGAAACTGAGGGGGGTCTGGGTGACCACTAAAAAATTGCAATAAGTCATGTCTCTCTTCTTTGCCTTTGTGGGTGAAGAAAAGGATCTTCCTAGTCCACGAATACAGGTGTACAGCAGTAAAAGGCTTCGGCACGTGTCTCCGCCTGGCATTTCATGATTTGCCCTGTTTCAGGCTCGCAGCAGGAGGATCGAGCAGATTGATCTGTTGACGGTGGGCTTCTCAATTCCTCACAGCACAGGGAGCACAAGCTTGGCAGCCGTCCAGTGAGACTGAACACCTGTGGCCCCTCACTGCCCCCCGCATCTCCAAGGACAGAGCCACCTGGCTCTCCTGTCACCTTGCCGAGACACTTCTGACCCCAGAAAATCTGCTAATAAAGCTCAGCCTTGTTCCAGAATCTCAGCTGGAACCCTAGGTGGCTGGTCTAGCACCACCCTGGAAGCCAGTGGCTTAGCGCTGCCCTGGGAAGGCGCTTGGCTCGACATCCGCCTCGTCCCTGCTGCTGTATGGAGCACCCCTGACACAACTAACTCCAGCCTGCACAACACTCCAGTTTCTATTTCACAAACACTCTGCCAACAAGGATGTTTTATTTAAATCAACAAATAAAAAACAATAAACAAAAAAACAAAAACATGAATGCACAAATTAAAAAATAAAGACGGCAGGCAACCAGATAAGCACACAAACAAACACTAAGCCTTTGGCAGCTCCAAATGGTCGTCTTCACTGACACTGTCTTGCAGCCACTCGTGAGAACTTGGCATCTACCGCTGAAGGCTCCGCCACCTCTAAGACTCTTCCTTCCAAGACGGATGGAGTACTTGGCCCAGAACGGGATTCTTTTTCTCCTGGATTGGTTCCTTAACCCTTTTTCTGATCTCATTTTCCTCTTGCTGTTAAATATTACTTTGTTTTTAGCGGAATATCGAAACTGTGACATTTATAGATTGATGAAACACACTGTTATGTGCAGTTTGCAATACTGACTGACTCGCGGAGTGCCTTGGGCCTGAGTGCCTGTGGCTCTGACTGCTGGGTGAACGAGATATACTAAGGAGAATACCTCCTTGGGAACTCCATGGAACTCCTGTCTTTGGTGACTGAAATCGCATCAGTAAAAGTCTGACATTGCAGAAAGACACAAACGTGCGTGGACCTGGTTATTTCTGAGCCTGCACTGCTCATGACACCTGCCCTCCACTGCTTGACCACATGGACTGAGGGAGAAGGAAGGGAGGGAAGACAGAGGCAGCCACTACAATCTGTTTTCCTCCCTTCCGGCCCCTTGTTCTGCTGTCATCACACGGATATCGCTTTTCACCAGACTCTGAGTTGTCCTATGAGGAGGATACATTTGGTTTGCCGAATTGAAATCCAAACAGCTGTATGCCTTTTCAACTTGTCCTTCCTTCTCACTTACAAAAGAGAGTCACATTTTACATAATACTGTGCATGGCACTGGGGGACCCTTATGGTTTATGATTTTTCCAATGTTTGAGAACAAGTGGGAGCATTGCGGGCATTCTATAAAATATTTACCTTGAATTGCTGAGAAAATAGCTGTGCCTGCCTATTGAAAACTCCAATTTCCTTCTAGATGAGTTATTTACACATTATTAAGCTCATTTCTACAGAGTCACTGCAGATTTTTTTATGTGACGAAGCCACCCCAACTGTCTGGTCTTTATTTCATGTAGGCGTGTAAAAATCACGCCAGTGGCAAATTGGAAGCTCGCAGTGTCTGTAAGTGCTGCATCTTAAAGACAGTAGTAACTTTCTTATTTGCTAGTCTCCAACTCCTGACCTCGTGATCCACCCGCCTCAGCCTCCCAAACAGTAGTAACTTTCTTAATAACACATGTAGTGTATTAGTCACACAAATACAAAAAATTAGCATGGGCCTGTAATCCCAGCTACCTGGGTGACTGAGGCAGGAGAATTGCTTGAACCCGGGAGGTCGAGGTTGCAGTGAGCCGAGATTGTGACACTGCACTCCAGCCTGGACAACAGAGTGAGATTCCGTCTCAAAAAAAAAAAAAAAAAGTTACTATTGTCTTTAAGATGCGGTTTCCTCATCTGTGAAATGGGATATTTGTATATTCCATATGTTATGTAATATTACCGACTGGCTAACCTTGGCGTTTGAAGGACTCAAAGCCTGAGTCCAGCACAGAGAAGGGACTTGATGAATACTCCAGACGTGGAGGAAGGCAGCATCTGGATACGAACTTCTTTTCCTACATATACATTTACACATCTCTGAATAGGTATCTGTGTGTGTTCCTTTTATTATAGACAGGTTGTCTGATCTCAGTCCATTAGAGTGGGGTAGCCTTATGGACCTGCCACCCTGTGGCAGCTTGGAGCTATGTGGACTCTCCAGATTCTGTGCCTACCCATCACTGTACAGGGGATGCAGGATTTGCCTAAGGTCCTACCCATTAGTGAGGAGCAGAGCCCACATGAGTTCTTCAGATCAGGAGGAGGGGTGTGCTCCTGTCCTCCTGTGAGATGAGGCCATCCTCAATCCTGGGACAGGTGCAGACAATTGCTTTCACCTTCTAATTTTAGAATCTGGAGAGTCCGCATGGCTTGAAGCTGCCTCAGAGGGTCTTTGTTACTGCAGAATGCATGTGGGCAGGCTGGACCAGGCAGTGGATCTTGTTGTTTGTGGGGAAGAAAGGAAAATTGAAGTTCACATCACCTGCCAATTAGTCTTGGTCTACCTCCAACCCAAACTTGGGCTCAGTGAAGCAGGTTAATAAAGTGGTGGGGCATTTCTGGCTGCTGTGAGGGCCATGAATATGCATGCAGTGCAGGCTGTCAGCTGGAACGCTTTTCCCACCCTGGAATTCGCCAGTCACGTTTCTACTCTCTGGGTCTCTTTCTAAGTTGAAAGATTCTGGAATTGTGGAGCTGTCAGGGACGTTAGTGAAGACCATCTGGTCCAGTGTCCTCATTTTACAGATGCGCTAACCGAGGCCAGAGGGGAAGGGCCGCTCCAGGGCACGCTGCACATGGCTCACAAACCTAGGACCAGGCCAGATCTCCCAGCTCTTGTTCCAGAGGATGCTCAGTGCCTCCAGTGCTTAGGGCCCTCATTTTCTTGCTGAATTTTGTTTATTGAGACCATATGGAAAGCGATTTGAGGCTGAAGTTACATGCATTTCAAACCAAGAGAAATGCAATTGACCACACGATCCTTCTGTGTTGGGCACCTGAGCCAATTGTGGGGTCCCCCTGTCTCCTAGCAGTACAGACTATATTGATATGATGATATCACCTTAGAGCTAACGAAATGCACTCCTGAGAAATAACACGACCGTTTCTGTTTTCTGCAGAGCGATTCCAAATGAGAGAAGCAATAACGTTGTTTATGACCTATTAAAATCGCTCCCATCTCACCAAGCAGCCTTCACAGCTGTGGCAGTCCTCGCTTCCCTCATGGGGGAACTACCTTGATGTTGGAGAAGACTACTGAGTGAGGTCTGACACTGCGCATGCGGTGATGTGAGCCGTCTGCACAATTCACCGTGGAGGACAGAATACCGTTAGCTAAAGCAGGAGGAAGGGGGCCTGTAATTCTCATCATCTTTTGTTTGAATGCAAAAGAAACTACAGCCCAAAAAATGAATTCATTATATACTTTGACAAAACATGGGTAATCTTACCAGCAGAGGGTCCAGTGGAGAAAGATGGCCACCTAAACTAAGAATCGATAAAAATCAAACAAAATGAAACAGTACGTTGTTTAGAAATGCGTTCGTTTGTGATTAAACTGTTTTTAAAAAGCAAGAACATGATAGACACCCAGTTTGGGATCGTGGTCATGTTTAGAGGGCTGCAGGGGCTATGCTGTATAGAAGAGGGACAGAGAAGCGGGGCTGTTTGTAAATTGGGAAGTGAGTTAACAAAGTGGGAAAGAAGGAAAATACCAAATCAATTTCTGGACAGAACTTCTGGCTTTGTAGCAGCCTTGCAGTCTTTATTAAGCAACATGCGTTATACCAATGATTCCAGATAATTTACTAGCAAGAGGATACTCAATTCTGTCTTGTTCGGGAATAAAAATTCCAAAATAAATGAGTCTCCGTGCTGCGGCACCTCGTTGTTTCCTGTTCCTCAGCGAATGATCACTGTGACTGTTCACTGTTCTGTGCTAGCAGGGGGAGGAGCCGGAGAGTCTGAGGGGGAGAGAGGGGAAACTGAGCAAGCTGAGTTGGGGGTGTCTAAGGAGTCTTAAGGAAGAGTTCCGGGTAGCAACATGAGCACACCAGGTGCCTGGCGTCCCTCCTGGTTGTAAGACGGCTGTTGCACTTCCAGGCAAACATTAGAATTCTAGGTGGGAAGAAGGGCTGGGGAAGGAGAGAAGAGGTTCCAGGTCCTGCTGTGGGGCCTGAAGCATGAGTGTCTGCAGGGCTCTCAGGCCGTCCACACCCCAGCCTGCCCCAGTGAGTGCAGCGCTCCCACATGAGTGGAGGCAGGTATGCACAAATGAGCCAGAGTGCCCAAGTCTGGTACAATGGAGAAAAATCAAACCCAAATCAGGAGGCTGGGTCGGGGTCACGGAGAGTCAAGAAGAGAGGGCATTCTTCCCCACCTTCCTGCTAGAGCCACCGCAGGGCTGAATCCGCTGGCACAGAGCCCCGCAGGAGTGGGGGTTCTGATGACTGAAGTGGGGTGAGGAGGCCGGAGGACTGCATTACCCACACTTCCCAGGCCCTCCCCCTGCAGCCCGCTGCCTCAGTGCAGGTCAGCCGCAATCGCCACTGGTCACTTCCGGCAAGGGCAGAGCTCACTCCTGTGGGCTTGGGGTCTGGAATCGGCCTTCCTGCCCTGATCTTGTTCCTAGCCCTCCTGGGCGCACATGGGAGCAATTTGGAGCCCCTCTGTGTCGACAAAGTCCCAGCTTTCCTCTGAAATGCTGTTACAGTGAAACAGCCGAAGAACACAACTAGCTCCATTGTTAAGGGGTCTTTACCCATTCCTGTACATACGCAAAACAGCAATCGTGTCATTTTTAAAACTAGCTTTGGGACTAAAGAAGTATGTAAACAACTACGTTTTGTGAAAGATTTCCAGAAGCACTGTGACCTGAGCAAGAACCCAGCGGTTCTCCACCTTCTTGGACCCCTGCTGGCTCCCAGATGTCTGGGGTCCTCCGTTACCTCTGGATCCCATCCCCCTTCCTCTGTCCCCTGCCCTTTACATAAACGAGCCTAAAGTTTGTAGCAACTTGAGGTGGTGCTTTAGGATGCTTGCTGGCCATTTTCTTGGCTTGCTGGCCCTCGTTCCTCCCACCAGTTCTCTCGTGTGCTTGGATTCCAGCTGTGAGCAGCGGACCCTGGGTTTGGTTACCTCTGCCTGGGCTGCCCTGTGCCTGTGGGTTTACCCCTGAGGCTGCCCTCTAGGCCTGTTCCTCACCCTCCTGCTCCGGTCTCCCAGGGCCCCCCCGATGGGTTGGACTCTGCTCTATGGGCCCCCATCAGCCCTCTGGGGTTCTGCTCCACACTGGGTAGAGAGTGCAATAGAACTGTGGGTGTTGACACCCCTGGTATCCCCAGCAGCCTGGCAATGCACCCTGGCTCACTGCGCACACTCATGCCCAACCTCTGTTTCCCTCGTTGCTAGGGTGGGGCCCCAACCTCCACCCTAGAGAGTGTGTCCGCTGTGATGGCCCTGTTCTCCCTTGGGTTTCTCCCGTGTGTGCCCTGGGTACTGTCTGCCCAACCTCATTTCTTCCCTCTTACTGTCTGCTAACAGTAGCCCCAGGTATTAGGGTCATTGATGGAAACCCTTGATCCCAGGAGGGTGACCCCCTCCTCTCAGGTTGGGTGAGCACAGCTGCCCTACAAAACTCAGGCAGCTCTCACTACCTGGGGCCAGTGACATGGCAGATGATACGCAACCAGGCGTCTAGGTTTCCTGATGCAGAGGGGCTGAGTTCACTTGCCATTCCTCTCTCCTTGTCCCTCATCTTCCTGCCTGGAATTCTAACTTGCCAGCTGAGGGGCAGCAGCCAGCTTGCCAGTGGTACAATGATGAAAGTTGGCACAGCTAGGGCAGTGTCTCCCCCCAATGCTGAGCCCCTGAGTCTGTCCTGGGCTGTCTCCCTCGGGCCTTATTCTGAGTAAGGAAATTAACCCCTTTTTGTTTAAAGCGTGAACCTTTTGGAATCACATCGTTCTCTGTGATTTGTGCCAGATGCATTCCTAAGTGACCTTCTCCTTTCCTTGTTGACCTGGACTTAAGTGCAGTGTTCCTTGAGGTGCAGTCTGGGTGAATGTGTCAGATGCACAGTGGAGAGACAAGGACAGAGGGAAACGTTCTCTCCTGTGGGAAAAGGACAGTAGTATGAGGCCTGCCCAGGCTCTAGAGAAGTGGGGAGTCCTAAGGGGGTTCCCAGGCCCGTGGTGAGTGAGGGAGCTGGCCTTGGTGGTGGGCAGGTTCTTCCAACAGGGCTGTGGCAATTCTCTGGGAAAGATTGGGCATGCAGGCTGTGATCAAGCCCGCTAAGATTTTCCAGACCCTTGCAGCCACCTGCTGCTGCTAGTTTCCGCGGGGACACATAGCTCTGCCTGGAAGCACCAAAGAAGCATCTTTCAGAGCTGTCCAGGGATCGCGCACATCTACCCATCAAGACCACGTTGCTCCTCAGTTTCCAGGCACCATGGGTGGCAGGAGGTGTTTTTTCACCAGAGCTAGAAAATCAGGGCCTGCACTGTGAGAGGGGTGGGGGCACTGGGAATGCTTCCATCTGCCTTTCACTGTGCGCTGAGATGGGGAGCCATAGGCGATCGTGAGGGTGGACGTGAGCAGATGGCTATGCGGACAGCAGCCCTGGTGGACTGGGACTTGGACCTGGAAATGCCAACTGAGGATTGGGCCTGGAATGAGAGAACCAGTCACATCGGGGGCAGCCAGAGGCAGTCTTCTGTTACAGTCCTGAAGCAGAAAATGAAAGTGCTCCGGAGCTAGACAAGGATGCAGGAGGACGTTTATTTCAATGCGGAAGAGGAAGGCCTGCTAAAGCAAGACATGCAAAGCGTCACGTGTATCAAAAGGTAACGTTGATGTAAAAGATTTAAAATTACATTTCACCAAAGATAATATTTACAATGTACAATCCATGTGATAAGAAAATTTAAAATGAAAATCCAGAATAAATAACGAACTTTTATAAGTCAATAAAAACACACGACAAGGCTGGACACAGTGTCTCAGAACTGTAATCCTAGCACTTTGGGAGACTGAGGTGGGAGCGTTGCTTGAGCTCCGGAGTTCAAGACCAGCCTGGGCAACATAGGGAGACCCCGCCTTTACAAAAGCTACAAAAATTAGCTGGGCATGGTACTAACTGCGTGTAGTCCCAGATGGAGGAAAATTTACTCAGCACATGGAAAACACAACAAAGCACACGTCACACTCCTGATTTTGACAAAACAGAATTTAAATTTGACAAAGGTCAAAAAACACAAAGAAGGGCATTACATAATGGTAAAGGGTTCAACTCAACAAGAAGAGCTAACCTAAATATATACGCACCCAATACAGGAGTACCCAGATTCAGAAAGCAAGTTCTTACACCTACAAAGAGACTTAGACTCCCACAATAACAATGGGAGTTTAACACCCACTGACAGTATTAGACAGATCATCGAGACAGAAAATAACAAAGATATTCAGGACATGAACTCAGCTCTGGATCAAGTGGACCTGATAGATAGCTTCAGAATCCTCCCCCACAAAACAACAGAGAATTATTCACATCACCACATGGCACTTACTGTAAAATAGACCACATAATTGGAAGTAGAACACCCTCGCCAAATGCAAAAGAACTGAAATCACAACAAACAGCCCATGTGCAAGAAAGGGAGGCATGGCGGGGAAACTTGCCCTCTAGCCCACTCTACCAGGAGTACAAAAAAATTGGTTTAAGATGCATGTCCTTTTCCCTTTAGCGTGATTTTTAAAAAATACTTTATTTTCAGAGTGTTTTTAGGTTCATAGCCAAATTGAGCAGAAGGCACAGAGATTTTCCATATAGCCCTTATCCTCCATATGCAAAGCCGCCCCCTTATCAATATCCTGCCCCAGATGCTCATTGGTTACAATATATGGACCTATCACGATCTCCCGACCTTCATGGTTCACATGAGGTTCTCTCTGGGTGTTGTACACTCTGTGGGTTTGAACAAATGTATCCACCATTATAGGCTCATATAGAGTAATTTCCTGCCTTGAAAATCCCGTGTTCAGCTGATTCATCTGTCCCTCCCCACTGGCTCCCCGAAAACATGCAACTTCTTACTGCTTCCAGGTTCACCTTTTCCAGGACGTCATCAAGGAGATCTTCATATATTTCAAGGCATAGAAGTATGCTGCTTTATCTTCTGTGTTATGTTCTGTACTTTTTCTAATGAAGAATGTTGTCTTAGAGCCCATGCTGTTTTTGATTCTTCCTTTAACATGGAAAGAGTCAGCCTTTCCTCCTGCTTTGTTTTCTTCTCTGGTTACTTTTTTCTTTAAAAACTAAAAAACATCAAATGGCCTTCTTATCAATCTTTTTTTTTTACGCCTTTGGAGTTTCGCGTTATGCATTAGGATTACCTCCACTTCCTGAGATTCAAAAATATTCACATACATTTTACCCAATACATTGACAGTTTACCAGGTTGCAGGAGCTCAGCCTGGTGGTCACCAGTTGCCAGAATCCTCCTTTATTAGATGAGGGTGAGGGTGATCCTGCCTAGGGCTCCTCACCAACTTTCTTGTGTGTGTGTGTGTGTCTGTGTGCGCGTGCACGCGTGTGTGCATGTGCAAGGGCACACATGTCTGCGTGTGTAAAGCTTTGTTTTGAGCACTAGCCTTGGTACTTCCACAGTGCTAGACATCTGGCTTGGCACAGAGTAGGCCAACACCTGCGTGCTGCAGCGGGCTGAGCCTCTTCCTCGCATGCTGGCATAAGACTGTGTGGGTCTGAGCCCTCTCCGGGACACCTGGGTCCTGGTCTACCCCAGAGCTGACTGGCTTTAGTTTGGGGTTGGAGTCTGAGTAGTGTGCTAGCTGATTCCTAGGAAATATCCAGCTATGGAGGCTCTGGTCCCCAGCAAGCTTGACATGACTTTTCCCTAATGAAGTTCTTAGGAAGGTAAAACACTCATCTATAATACTGTGTTCAAAATAGTCGTGCAATATTGCACTTTAAATGTTTCTTCATCTGTCAAATGGAAATAATTTCTCTTTTTTTTTTTTTTTTTTTCGGGATGGAGTTTCGCTCGTTACCCAGGCTGGAGTGCAATGGCACGATCTCAGCTCACCGCAACCTCCGCCTCCTGGGTTCAAGCAATTCTCCTGCCTCAGCCTCCCAAGTAGCTGGGATTACAGGCACGTGCCACCATGCCCAGCTAATATTTTTTTTGTATTTTTAGTAGAGACGGGGTTTCACCACGTTGACAAGAATGGTCTCGATCTCTTGACCTCGTGATCCACCCACCTCTGGAGAGTGTCTGGTCTATATTGAAACTCAATATATATATATCATCACTTATTGTTTCTTTAGTTACAGTTCTTTCATTGTTGAATTAGAACTTTACCAAATTGTTACGTGTCTTTCTTTTGATTAAGGTAGTAGATGAAGTTTGAAATCATCTTTTATTCTGGGATGCTAGTGGGGCTTTCCCAATTAAGGTCCCAGGAGAGAACTAAGCCCTACAAAGAATTAGTAGGTGACTGTTTTCTCTATTACCCCAAGGATGATACAGAATTTGCACAATTCTAGAAGGGTAGTGGAGCAGGTATTAATTACTTACGGTAGATTCCTGCAAACATCAGGGATAAATTCTCTTGTGGGACTGAGAATCCCCAATACCCTGGTGCTTCAACTCCCTTTTAAAAGCACATTCCAACTCTTTCTGTTGCTGGTTCCTGTAGCCAATAAATTTAAAAGTATTGCTTGTTTCTTAGGATTTAAAATGTGTTGTACTGAAACGTTGAACCATCATGGCTGAGACTCGGATCAGTGTCTCACTTTAAGAAACAGGACACATATATTCTAGGTCTTTCTAGGCTCTTCCTTACGCTGTTGGGTGCATACACTTTGATTAAAGTCCTCTATCATTCCTTTGTCTCTTGCACCCTAAAATAAAGGCACCTCTCTGTTATGGACTGAGGAGTGTCCCCTCAAGTTCATACGCTGGAGCCCTAATCCCCATGGTGATGGTAATCGGAGATGAAGTTTTTGGAAAGAGATTAGGGTTAGATGAAGTCATGAGGGTGGGGCCCTCAGGATAGGATTAGCGTCCTTATAAGGAGAGACATCAGAATGCGTGCTCTCTCTCTCCCTCTCTCCCCTTTACCAGGAGCCAAATCAGCCAGCACCTTGACCTTAGACTTCCTGGCTCCAGGACTGTGAGAAGTAAACACTGCTGTGTCAGCCAGGGGCTCACAGCCCTCTGTGAGGGTAGTGCAAGCTGGCTGACGCCCTCTTACCACAGCAGGGTTCTCAGCCTGTGCCTACGTGGGCTATCCTGGTCTCCCAGGAGCCAGGGCTGCTCCACCCTAAGTGGACTCCACTTAGGACCACTCCACCCTAAGTGGTCCCAACAGGACACATGCACCCTGCCACCACGGCCCACCAGGGCTGCATCTGCCTCCACTCAGGGCTCCTCCCACAGGGAGGTGTGTGGCAAAGATTTTCTTCTGGGGGAGAGAAATCAGGAAGAAGAGAAAATTAAATAAGACATTGCTAAATGTTCTACTGCAAGTGGAATGAAGGAGAAAGGTTGTGAACTGACACATAAATTTTGTCCTATCACAATTGCCTACTTTTATTTTCCTTATAAAATTCAAACAACAGGAGTGCATACAATTAAAAGTAAAATTTCCCCTGTGTAATTTCGCCGTTTCACATTCCACTCCTTACTCACCAGAGGTCTCCAGACTGTGAATGTCTAGTGAATCGACATTACTATTTCCAAGTGGTTTCCGGATTGTACACACACACACACACACACACACACACACACACACACACACACACACACACAGAGGCATACACACTAATAGAAGCTTTTTTCAAAACAAAAATATTATTCACCAACTTGTTTGTTTATTTAAAATTATATCTATCTATCTATTACATATATATATCTCTCTCTGTCATTGGGATATATCTCCATGCTATTGCAGATGGATTTATTGCTTTTTTATTTTGAGATGGAGTCTTGCCCTGTGGTCCAGGCGGGAGTGGAATGGCACCATCTAGGCTCACTGCAGCCTCTACCTCCTGGGTTCAAGCGATTCTCCTGCCTCTGCCTCCAGATTAGCTGGGATTACAAGTGCCTGCCACCACGCCCAGCTAAGTTTTATATTTTTAGTGGAGATGGGGTTTCACCATGTTGGGCAGGCTGGTCTCAAATTCCTGACCTCAAGTGATCCACCCACCTCGGCGTCCCAAAGTGCTGGGATTATCGGCATGAGCCACCGTGCCCAGCCAGATTTATTATTCCATCAACTGCACAGAACTCTATACTATGATGCTTCATGATTTATGAGAGTTTCCTTTTTGATGGACATTAAAAGAGTCCATTTTTTCTCCATTACAAATCGTGGCTTAGTGAACATTCTGATTTATATATCTTTGTGTAGTTGAATATGTTCAGAGAATTTATCTTTACAAGTGAAATTGCCATAACAGGAGGATACATACATGTAAAATTTTGTTTGCCCTCCAAAAAGTTTATAGTAATTCACATTCCCACAGAAATGTGTGGTGAAAGGTAATCATTCTGTTCTGTGTCCTTTCTTTCATTGTTGGTGAGGTAGGCTATATATTCATTATTGCTATCTGTCGTTTGTATTTTTTTGCATAAATTATCCATTGATAACACTGTCAAAGTTTTAGTAGAGTGTTAAATTTTTTTTTTTACAAATTCATTGGAATTCTTTACATTCTAGGGTATTAATTGTTGGTATATCTTAATGTTTTCTCTCTGAACATTGGTATATCTTAATGTTTTCTCTCTGAATATATTTTGACTTTTCTTCAGCGGTTATTGTCTTTTTTAAAAACTAAAAAAAGTTAGATTTCCTTCTTGTCGATTTTTTCTTTATGCCTTTGGAGTTTTGTGCTATGCATTAGGATCACCTCCCCTTCCTGAGATTCAAAAATATTCACATACATTTTACCCAAAAGTTTGTTTTGGCTGTTAGGGTTAGATCTTCGGTCCATCTGAAATTTGTCTTTGGGTAGAGTGTGAAATAGAATTGTAATTAATTTTCAAATGTATAGACATTTTCTCGAAATCATTTACTGGATAGTCTGTCATTTCCCTCCATCCGGAGCTGTTCTCTTCATCATGGACACACTCCTGCGCACACAAGTGTCTGCTTCCAAACTACATTTCTGTTAATTACTGTGCAGATTTAGTTATTATAGTTTTATATAGTATATTTTGATATCATTCCCTCACTATTCGTTTTCCAAATGTTGCTGGCTACTGTGGTACGTTTTTCGTTCTAAATTCCAAGTTCTAAAACTTACACTCCCCAAAATAACCACTGAAATTTTCATTTGAATTGCATCGAATTTATGTTATACGTAGGGATAATTGGTATAACACTGTCTTCATATTCATGAATATAATATGTATTTTTAAGTCTTCTTTTATGCTTCAGCAAAGATTCTGTTTTTGTTTTCATATTATTCTTCCACATTTAAGTTTAATTCTAGATATTTTGTTGTTTTAGTTGCTATTTTAAATGGACTTCTATTCCATTATGTTGTCTAATTAATGCTGGACAGTGTCTGGAAAAGCCATTGATTATATTTCTGTGTGCTCACCCTACTGATTTTCTTGTTGAATTTTGCTTTCAGCTAATTATTTTGGGAGAGGCAAACTTTTGCTGCATAGGGTCGGACAGGGAATATTTTTGGCTTTGCAGGTCAAAATATCTCTGCTGCAATGACTCAACTCACCACTGTAGTATAAAAGCAGTCATAACAGGCAACACATAAACAAATACAAGGGCCAAATCTAGCCAGCAACCTGTTTCTGTGAGGTTTTATTAGAACACAGCCATGCCATGCATTGGCTTTCTGATTTTATTCAAATGATGCAAATATATCATATTTAAGTAATTTGTCTTCTCTTGCCTCCTAAAACACTGGATTTCTGAAGAATGTTGAATAATAGAAGTGATAATAGTTATCCTTGTCTTGTTCTGATTTAAAGTGTTAGGGTCTTGGTATTTCACTCTTATGTTTGATGTTTCTTATTAATTTCTGGAAGACACTTTAATCCACTTAAACATGTTGCCCTCTATTCCCAAGTGACTAAGAGATTTTAACAGCAATGTGATTGAACGTTTTGATGTCTTGTGAACATGTGTTAATATTAACATTTCACCTATTTTTTTCCTTTTGTGTGTAAACAAAATGAACTATCTTTTAATTCCTAGAATAAATAATTCTATTTCCTACATTTCATTTAGGATCTTTACATCTACATTCATAAATAAAGCTATAGTTTTCTTTTTGTAGTATCTCTCTGATTTTTAGTACTATTTTAACATTGTAGAATTAGTTGAGAAGCTTCCCATCTTTTTCTGTGTTATGAAACACTTTAATACAAAAATTAGCTATTCTTTAAATGTCTTCAAGGACGCTCCAAAGCCATTTGGACCTGGTAAATGGTTTCAGCAATGGGCCTTGCCCTTCCAGTGTCTTCTATGTCATTTATCTACAGGACAAATGCTGTCCCGACCGCATATCACGTCTCTTTTTCCCTGACCCCTAAAATCTGTGTATGGCACTGACCAGTGTTCCCTTGGACTTGCCCTTGAGAAGCCAGTCAGCCCAGGCAAAGCGCAAGTGCAGAGGGAAACGTGTTAGCGTCTGAATATTTTGCTGGTTGGTCACTATATTTCTGCTTGAGTTCAGGAGAGGTTAGATTATACAAGGGAGAAAGATGGAAGGAGAGGGGTCTGGAGAAGCTGAAAGGGCAAGAGAAGCAACCTCTTTACAATGAAAATAGTCATAAGGGATGGCCCCAAGCCATCTGGAGTGAGAGAGGGACAGCTCTCCCTGCTCCCACCTCCACTCCCTTCAACACAGAGGTGCACTGGAGGTTTTAATGGCATCACTGGTTCAAATATGGGATTAGGCACTTCAGGAAAGTGAATGGGATTTTAGGCGCCTGGAGGCTTTGGGCCTCCCACTTCCTGTTGGGTTTTCAGGTGCCATTTGCCTGGGCAGTGCCACCTTCAGTCCTAAGTGATGAGGACCCTGGATTGCAGAGCCCCTGGCCTCCCCGGTCCCACTTCCCCATCTGTGGGTTATACCCTTTCCCTGGATGTAAATGTATGCTGTCACCCATGGGGCCTGCCCCTCTCTCTTCTGGACAGTGCTCAGGTGCTGGGAATGTGGGGAGTCCTTGCGGAGTGGCCTCGGGCTGGAGCCTGTTCAGATCCTTCAGTGTGCATACCTGCATGCTCAAGCTGCTGCCCATGGGTGGCCTATTGTGGGACAGGATTAAGCGACAGGTGAGAACTGAGGGGTGGGCAGTGCAGACTCACTTCAGATCTACACAGGGGCAAGGAGCTGAGGACTAGGAATGCCCTTTGCTTGGGCTCAGAAGGGTTGACTGTTAGGAGCAGGATAAAAAAGAGGTTTCTTTTGTTTTAGAACCCAGTTTCCAGGTTTCCTGGCCCCGAGTCCAGGTAGGAAGAAACATGGAAGGCAGAGGCCACAGAAGGCAGTGAAGGTAGGGCTGGCCCCCCCAGGGTGCATGTCCCTGGGGCTCAGAGGT
>PVKV010032040.1:0-20297 GCA_004027835.1 Alouatta palliata | reverse complement strand
TTGGACTTGACTGCGGAGTTACCCAGAAGGGGTAGGGCCCGGCTGCCCCCTACTTGGGAGGAGGCTGGGGTGATGGACGTGACTGCGGAGTTACCCAGAAGGGGAAGGGGTCTGGCTGCCCCCCACTTGGGAGGAGGCTGGGGTGTGGACATGAATGTGGAGTTACCCAGAAGGGGAAGGGGCCCGGCTGCCCCCTACTTGGGAGGAGGCTGGGGTGATGGACGTGACTGCGGAGTTACCCAGAAGGGGAAGGGGTCTGGCTGCCCCCCACTTGGGAGGAGGCTGGGGTGTGGACGTGACTGTGGAGTTACCCACAAGGGGTAGAGTCCGGCTGCCCCATACTTGGGAGGAGGCTGGGGTGTGGACATGAATGTGGAGTTACCCAAAAGGGGAAGGGGCCCGGCTGCCCCCCACTTGGGAGAAGGCTAGGGTGTGTATATGACTGTGTAGTTACCCAGAAGGGGATGGGGCCCAGCTGCCCCGATGCTGGCACCTGAGCTGGGATGAGAGCTGGGTGCAGCTGAGAGAGCCAGCACTACAGCCTAGCCAGGAGCATAGCGGAGCCCAGTGTGGGGGAGATCTGCAATCCTGGAGACTCCCAGGTCCAAAAGTCCTCCAGAGGTGAGAGGGGCAGGCTGCTTAGGATGTTCAACCAGAAATGTATAGGCCTTCAAAATTACTCGTTATCATAGAAGAAGTGATGTCAGGAACTAAACTAAGTTTGGAGCAGCTGAAAGAGGAGCCCAGGGAGTGCTGGCCACAGTTCCTGTTGCTCTGTGTGAATACATACATATATACGTGCTCATACACCTACATACATATACATACATATATACACCTGACTTTTGCCAATATTGGAATGATTAATGAAGATGTATTCAAAGCATGTAGTATCTCTGGCACATGGAAGGTACATGGTAAAAAGTAGCTATTTTATGACTAGTTTCTCAGCAACATGGAGGCCTGCTGGTACCAGAGAGAAGATGGATGGGCACTGAGGGTGTAAGCAGGAATGGACGTGATGACAGAGAACTGTCAGCTTTATGAAGTTCTTGCCAATTTTCACTCCCTCTTTTAGGGACTCAGTTTCTCCTTCTGTCTCAGTGGATCAATGGGCCAACCAATGGAGGAGTTCTTGTTATTCAGAAGAATAAACTTATTCAACAAACTATTTGGTCCATGCAAAAGTAATTACTATTTTTGCCATTAATTATTTTGTCATTAATTTTATGCCTTTTTTTTTTTTTTTTTTTTTTTTTGAGATGGAGTCTCCCTTTGCTGCCTGGGCTGGAGTGCAATGGCACCAAATCAGCTCACTGCAGCCTCCGCCTCCCAAGTTCAAGCAATTCTCCTGCCTCATCCTCCCAAGTAGCTGGGATTACAGGCGCCCACTACCACTCCCAGCTATTTTTTGTATTTTTAGTAGAGACAGAGTTTCACCATGTTGGTCAGGCTGGTCTCGAACTACTGAACTCAGGTGATCCACCCACCTCGACCTCCCAGAGTGCTGGGATTACAGGCGTGAACCACCATTTTTTTTTTTCCTTTGCATCATTTTTTCTTTTTTTAGTTTTAATTTTTCTGGGCACATAGGTATATTTATGGGCTACATGGAATATTTTGATACAGGTATACAATGTGTAATAATCACATCAGGGTAAATGGGGCATCTAGCACCTCAAGCATTGATCATTCATGATAAACTATGCAATTACACTCTTTCAAATGTACAATTAAATTATTGACTATAGTCACCCTGTTATGCTATCAAATATTAGATCTAATTCACTTCATTTTTGTACCCATTAACCATCCCACTTTCCCCCCAACACACCCTCCCCACTGCTCTTCCCAGCCTCTGGTAACCATCTTTCTATTATCTAACTCCATGAGTTCACTTGTTTTGATTTTTAGCGCCTACAAATGAGAACATACAATGTTTGTCTTTCTGTGCCTGGCTTATTCCACTTAACATAATGACCTCCAGTTCCATTCATGTTGTTGTGAATGACAGGATCTCATATTTTGTATATGTACCACGTTTTATTTATCTATGTATCTGTTGATGGACACTTAGGTTGCCGCCAAATCTTGGCTATTGTGAAACATGCTGCAATAAACATGAGTGTGCAGATATCACTTTGACACACTGATTTCCTTTCTTTGGGGTATATACCTAGCAGTGGGATTGCTGGATCATATGGTAACTCTATTTTCAGTTTTTTGAAGAACCTCCAAACTGTTCTCTGTAGTGATTGTACTAATTTACATTTCCACCTGCAGCGTACGAGGATTCCCTTTTCTCCACACCCTCACCAGCATTTGTTATAGCCTGTTGTTGGATAAAAGACATTTCAACTGAGGTGAGATATCTCATTGTAGTTTTGATTTACATTTTACTGATAATCAGTGATGTTGAGTAACTGTTCATATGCCTGTTTGTCATTTGTATGTCTTTTGAGAAATGTCTATTCAGATCTTTTGTCCGTTTTTGAACCAGATTATTACATTTTTTTCCTATAGAGTTGTTTGAGCTCCTTACATATTCTGATTATTAATCCCTTGTCAGATGGATAGTTTGCAAATATTTACTCCCATTCTGTGGGTTGTCTCTTCACTTTGTGGACTGTTCTCTTTGCTGTGCAGCAACTTTTCAATTTGATGTAATCCTATTTGTCCAATTTTGCTTTGGTTGCCTATGCTTGTGGGATATTTAAATGAAATCTTTGCCCAGTCCAATGTCCTGGAGAGTTTCTCCAATGTTTTCTTGTAGTCCTTTCATAATTTGAGGTCTTAGATTTAAGTCTTTAATCCATTTTGATTTGATTTTTGTATACGGTGAGATAGGGGTATAGTTTCATTCTTCTGCATGTGGATATCCAGTTTTCCCAACAGCATTTATTGAAAAGACTGTCCCATCCTCACTGTCTGTTCTTGGCTCCTTTGTTGCAAGTGAGCTCACTGTGGATGTCTGGATTTGTTTCTAGGTTTTTTACTCTGTTTTATTGGTCTATGTGTCTGTTTTTATGCCAGTACCATGCTGTTTGGGTTACTTTGGCTCTATAGTATAATTTGAAGTCAGGTAATGTGATTCCTCCAGTTTTGTTCTTTTTGCTCAGGATAGCTTTGGCTATTCTGGGTCTTTTGTGATTCCATGTAAATTTTAGGATTGTTTTTTCCTATTTTTGTGAAGAATGCCATTGGTATTTTGATAGCGATTATGTTGACTTTTTGTTTTTCTTACACAGACTTTCTCATGTTCTCTTTTCCCTTTTTTCTCTCCCAGGCAGCCCCCACAAAGGTCTCCACACTGCTGCTTAACAGGAAGGGCACAGCTATGGCTTCAGCAGCGCGCTTGACAATGATGTGGGAGGAGGTCACGTGCCCTATCTGCCTGGACCCCTTCGTGGAGCCTGTGAGCATCGAATGTGGCCACAGCTTCTGCCAGGAATGCATCTCTGAGGTTGGGAGAAATGGGCGCAGTGTCTGTCCTGTGTGCCGGCAGCGCTTTCTGCTCAAGAGTCTCCGCCCCAACCGACAGCTAGCCAACATGGTGGACAACCTTAGAGAAATCAGCCAGGATACCAAAGAGGGCACACAGGGGGAACGGTGTGCAGTGCATGGAGAGAGACTTCACCTGTTCTGTGAGAAAGATGGGAAGGCCCTTTGCTGGGTGTGTGCCCAATCACGGAAACACCGTGACCACTCCATGGTCCCTCTTGAGGAGGCTGCACAGGAGTACCAGGTGAGGCCTTAGTGACTCAAACAGGAGGAAAGAAGATGGGCCCTGATGTGCTTTGTTTTCAGAGTGGGTAATGGGAAGGGAACACCTCTGTATTGGAGGAGTTAGAGAAAGGAGGGATTTACCTCTCTCCATGTCTAATGTAGGAGGAGCATTATAAGCTAAACCCAACCTTCTCATTCCCCAGGAGTGGGAGATATGCATGAGAAAATGCTCAAAGATTACCCCCACCTTATTACTTGATCTGTATAGAGACTAATACGCTGTCTTTCTCTGCAGGAGAAGCTCCAGGTGGCATTAGGAGAACTGAGAAGAAAGCAGGAGTTGGCTGAGAAGTTAGAAGTGAATATTGCAATAAGGAGAGCAGACTGGAAGGCAAGAATGACATACTGATGGGGATCTTAGGCTGGAAGGCTGGGCAGGGTCCAGGGGCCTCACAGCCTTAACCGTAGCTGTGCCTGTCTAAGGAGTGAGAGAGTTGGTCCATCTCACTCTCCAGAAACCATCTACCCTCTAGGTTTCCAGATAGAGGGGAATAAAATTGATGCAGGTTCAAAGGAGAGCTCCCCATCAGGCCTGAGGATCAAGAATCCTGGAAGAAGATGCTGAGAGGGTCTAGCTATACCCTAAAGTCTCGAGCTCCTCTGAGTCGAGTCTCAGAGGGGTGATGGCATCAGCACCTAAGCGTTTCAGGAAGTGACAAGGGCCATGAGGGATAAACTTAAGAAAACCATCAAGGCCTGAAGTAGGAATACCCATCAGACCAGGTGGTTACTTGACCATGTCCAGATCTCTGGTCCAAAATATAATGAAGAATCAATGTTTGTTCTGCACTGATGATTTCCTAGGAGAGGTGGGGCATGTCAAGGATGAGAGGGGAGGGGAAGGAGCCCATCCCCAATAGATCCCAGAAGAGGAACATTTGGAATTGAGGTAGGGTGTGAGTCGGGTTGTGGTGACAAAATACATCCTCACGTGTCATCGAGTGACCTTCCAGTTACTAAATGGAGAGGAAAGGCAAAGAATGTCCCCAGCCTCCCCTTTCCCAGGACTTAGAGGTGGTGGCATGAGCCTGGCTTTGTGAGGTTGTAGGAGGTGGGAACAGGTGTTTTTTTCTCAGTAACTCACTGAGACATGAAGACACAGTGGCACATTTGAGTGGTGACGGGGTTTGGAGGAGAGGTTGAGAAAAGTCCTTGATGCCATATATTCATGTAGCTGTGGTTGTGGGCCAGCTACAGTATGCCCTCACCAAGTCCATTCCCCTCACTGTACCCGAAAACTTCACCCACCTACCTCCTAAGCAAAACTGCATGTGTGTATGTGTTCCACCAGAGTGGAGTCTCTAGGGGATAGGAATGGGTACCAATACCTCCATTCCCAAAGCTTGGGAGATGTTCATTAAAACCACCTCTCTTTCCCTTGATACTAAAGAGAAAGGTGGAAACACAGAAATCTAGGATTCACGCAGAGTTTGTGCAGCAAAAAAACTTCCTGGTTGAAGAAGAACAGAGGCAGCTGCAGGAGCTGGAGAAGGATGAGAGGGAACAGCTGAGAATCCTGGGGGAGAAAGAGGCTGAGCTGGCCCAGCAGAGCCAGGCCCTGCAGGAGCTCATCTCAGAGCTGGAGCGAAGGTGTCAAGGCTCAGCACTGGAACTGCTGCAGGTGAGACAGGGAGGGGTTCCCTTCTTCTTTTTATTATACTTTAAGTTCTGGGATACATGTGCAGAAGTGCAGGCTTGTTACATAGGTATACACATGCTGTGGTGGTTGGCTGCATCCATCACCCCGTCATCTACATTAGATATTTCTCCTAATGCTATCAGGGAGGGGTTCCCTTCTAAGATTGAGGGAATAACTGAAAAAGGCCAGAGCTATCTGGAACTGCCATTTGAACAAATGGACACCTGGTCCCTGGAATGTTCTTAAATATAGTGGAATTCAAACCCATGAATGGTTTCGGTTCAAGGCACAAATGGTGCAGATTTAGGAGGAAATATTCCATTCAGCAGTTAACAGAAATGGCCGTAGCTGGTACCTGCTTTCCCTACACACTCAGTGTGAGACCTTGAGAGTTCCTTTATTGTTGTGAGTACTCAGTTTCTCATATGTTAAATGAGCATAATAATAGTACATGTCTCAAAGGATTTTTTATGAGCATTAAATGATCAGATCCACTAAACCTCTTAGATGAGTGTCTGCCCATGGGTAAGTTTTAATAAATGTAGTATAACTAAAAACACCAAACTGAAAATTAAGGCAGAGTAGCCAAGCCCTAGTCCTGCAACCAGTTCTCTCTGTAACTCTTGGTTGAGGGGTTTTCCGATCCTAGACATAATTTCTCTGTGAAACAAGAGAGAGGAAGTGGACTAAATAACAAGGTTTCCCGAACATTTAGTCATAAATGCATCTTTATACTTTCTGCTATTTCTGTGACCTACCTAAATGATTTTAACATGTTATTTTTCTTTAAATCATCTCTTTTCTCTGAGTAAATTTAGTTTAAAAATTTTGTCTAAAGAAATAGCCAAAAAATCATGTGTAGACATGTTACAGATATATTTTTCTAATTTATTTTATAGCAATCATAGTATTAACTGCAAATTCTTAAATAGCTCATATTAGCTGCCAGGCATTCAAATAGGTGCAATTTTCTACATTTCATAGGTGCAAAACCTAAGGTGCAGAGATATCAAGAGATATAGTGAGGAACTAAAGCTAAAGTTTGACAATGTTGACCCAAATAGTAAGAAGTAAAGATGAAAATAAGCACAGGACTTTTAAAAAGCTCAGTGCATGTTGTACTTAGAATCATCTTGCACCAGTGATATGTTCGCCTCACTGTAGAAAACTATAGACTGATGGTCTCACAAGTCCCTTCTGCTCTAACATTCTTTTTTTTCTCTTACACTTTAAGTTCTGGGGCACATGTGCAGAATGTGCAGGTTTGTTACATAGGTATACAAGTGCCATGGTGCTTTGCTGCACCTGTCAACCCATTATCTACATTAGGTACTTCTCCTAATGTTCTCCCACCCCCCAACAGGCCCCCGTGTGTGATGTTTCCCTCCCTGTGTTCATGTGTTCTCATTGTTCAGCTCCCACTTATGAGTGAGAATATAATGGTGTTTGGTTTTCTGTTCTTGTGTCAGTTTGCTGAGAATGATAGACTCCAGCTTCATCCATGTCCCTGCAAAGGACATGAACTCATCCTTTTTTATGGCTGCATAGTATTCCATGGTATATATGTGCCACATTTTCTTTATCCAGTCTATCATTCATGGCCATTTGGGTTGGTTCCAAGTCTTAATAATTGTGTACAGTGCCACAATAAACATACGTGTGCATGTGTCTTTATAATAAAATTATTTATAATCCTTTGGGTATATGCCCAGTAATGGGATTGCTGGGTCAAATGGTATTTCTATTTCTAGATCTTTGAGGAATCACCACACTGTCTTCCACAATGGTTGAACTAATTTACACTCCTACCAACAGTGTAAAAGCATTCCTATTTCTCCACATCCTCTCCAGCATCTGTTGTTTCCTGACTTTTTAATGATCGCATTTCTAACAGGCATGAGATGGTATCTCAGTGTGGTTTTGAGTTCTGTTTCTCTAATGACTATTGATAATGAGCTTTTTTTCATGTTTGCTGGCTGCATAAGTATCTTTTGAGAAGAGTCTGTTCATATGCTTCACCCACTTTTTGATGGGGTTGTTTTTGTTGTTGTTGTAAATTTAAGTTCTTTGTAAATTCTGGATATTAGCCCTTTGTCAGATGGATAGATTTCAAAAAATTTCTCCTACTCTGTAGGTTGCCTGTTCACTCTCATGATAGTTTCTTTTACTGTGCAGAAGTTCTTATCTATTTTGGCTTTTGTTGCCATTGCTTTTGGTGTTTGTCATAAATTCTTTGCCCATGCCTATATCCTGATGGTATTACCTAGGTTTTCTTCTAGGGTTTTTATGGTTTTAGGTTTCACATTTAAGTGTGTAATCCATCTTGACTTAATTTTTGTATAAGGTGCAAGGAAGGGATCCAGTTTCAGCTTTCTGCATATGGCTAGCCAGTTTTCCCAACACCATTTATTAAATAGGGAATCCTTTCCCCATTGCTTGTTTTTGTCAGGTTTGTCAAAGATCAGATGGTTGTAGATGTGTGGCATTATTTCTGAGGCCTCTGTTCTAGTCCATTGATCTATATCTCTGTTTTGGTACCAGTACCATGCTATTTTGGTTGCTGTAGCCTTGTACTATAAAGTCAAGTAGCATGATGCCTCCAGCTTTTTCTTTTTGTTAGGATTGCCTTGCCTATCTGGGTTCTTTTTTGGTTGCATATGAAATTTAAAGTAGTTTTTTCTAATTCTGTGAAGAAAGTTAATGGTAGCTGGATAGGGATAGCATTGAATCTATAAATTACTTTGGGCAGTATGGCCATTTTCACAGTATTGGTTCTTCCTATCCATGAGCATGGAAAGTTTTTCTATATGTGTCCTCTCTCATTTCCTTGAGCAGTGGCTTGTAGCTCTCCTTGAAGAGGTCCTTCACATTCCTTGTAAGTTGTATTCTGAGGTATTTTATCCTCTTTGTAGCAATTGGGAATGAGAGTTCACTCATGATTTGGCTCTCTGTTTGTCTGGTACTGGTGTATAGGAGTGCTTGTGAGTTTTGCACATTGATTTTGTATTCTGAGACTTTGCTGAAGTTGCTAATCAGTTTAAGGAGATTTTGGGCTGAGATGATGGGGTTTTTAAATATACAATCATGTCATCTGCAAACAGAGACAATTAGACTTCCTCTTTTCCTAACTGAATAACCCTTTATTTCCTTCTCTTGCCTGATTGCCCTGGCCAGAACTTCCAATACTATGTTGAAAAGGAGTGTTGAGAGAGGCCATCCTTGTCTTGTGCCAGTTTTCAAAGGGAATGCTTCCCGTCTTTGCCCATTCAGTATGATATTGGCTGTGGTTTGTCATAAATAGCTATTATTGTGAGCTATGTTCCATCAATACCTATTTATTGAGTTTTTAGCATGAAGGGCTGTTGAATTTTGTCAAAGGCCTTTTCTGCATCTATTGAGATAATCATGTGGTTTTTGTCACTGGTTCTATGTGATGGGTTACATTTATTGATTTGCATATGTTGAACCAGCCTTGGATCCCAGGGATGAAGCCAACTTGATCGTGGTGGATAAGCTTTTTGATGTGCTGCAGGATATGGTTTGCCAGTATTTTATTGAGGATTTTTGCATTACTATTCATCAGGCATATCAGCCTGAAATTTTCTTTTTTGTTGTGTCTCTGCCAGGTTTTGGCATCAGGATGCTGCTGGCCTCATAAAATAAGTTAGGGAGAATTTCCTCATTTTATATTGTTTGGAATAGTTTCAGAAGGAATGGTACCAGCTCCTCTTTGTACCTCTGTTAGAATTTGCCTGTGAATCCATCTGGGCCTGGACTTGTTTTGGTTCATAGGCAATTAATTACTGCCTCAATTTCAGAGTTTGTTATTGGTCTGTTTAGGGATTCGACATCTTCCTGCTTTAGTCTTGGGAGAGTGTATGTGTCCAGGAATTTATCCATTTTTCTAGATTTTTTTAGTTTATTTGCATAGAGGTATTCATAGTATTCTCTGGTGGTAGTTTGTATTTCTCTGGGATTGGTGATGATATCCCCTTTATCATTTTTTTTGACATCTATTTGATTCTACTCTCTTCACTTCTTTATTAGCCTGGCTAGCAATCTGTCTTGTTGATACTTTTAAAAACCCAGCTCCTGGATTCATTGATTTTTTTTTTTTTTTTAAGAGTTTTTTGTGTCTCTATCTCCTTCAGTCCTGCTCTGATCTTAGTTATTTCTTGTCTTGAGCTAGCTTTTGAAATGTTTGCTCTTGCTTCTCTAGTTCTTTTAATCGTGGTGTTAGGGTGTCAATTTTAGATCTTTCCTGCTTTCTCTTGGGGGCATTTAGTGCTATAAATTTCCCTCTACACACCACTTTAAATGTGTTTCAGAGATTCTGGCATGTTGTGTCTTTGTTCTCACTGGTTTCAAAGAACATCTTTCTTAATTTTGTTATTTACCTAGTAGTCATTCAGGAGCAAGTTGTTCAGTTTCCATGTAGTTCTGCAGTTTTGAGTGAGTTTCTTAATCCTGAGTTCTACTTTGATTGCACTGAGATCTAAGAGACTGTTATGATTTCCATTCTTTTGCATTTACTGAGGAGTGAAGTTTTACTTCCAATTATATGGTCAATTTTAGAAAAAGTATGGTGTGGTGCTGAGAAGAACGTATATTCTGTTGATTTAGGGTAGAGAGTTCTACAGATGTCTGTTAGGTCCACTTGGTCCAGAGGTTAGTTCAAGTCCTGAATATCCATGTTAATTTTCTGTCTCGTTGATCTGTCTAACATTGACAATGGGGGTGGTAAAGGCTCCCACTATTATTGTGTGGGAGTCTAAGGCTCTTTTTAGGTCATTAAGAACTTGCTTTATGTATCTGGGTGCTCCTGTATTGGGTGCATATATATTTAGGATAGTTAGCTCTTCTTGTTGCATTGATCCATTTACCATTATGTAATGTCCTTCTTTGTCTATTTTGATCTTTTTGTTGATTTAATGTCTGTTTTATCAGAGACTAGGATTGCAACCCCTGCTTTTTTATTTTGCTTTCCATTTGCTTGGTAAATCTTCCTCCATGTCTTTATTTTGAGCCTGTGTGTGTCTTTGCATGTAGATGGGTCGCCTGAATACAGCACACTGATGGGTCTTGACCCTCCATCCAATTTTCCAGTCTCTGTCTTTTAATTGGGGCATTTAGCCCATCAACATTTAAGGTTAATACTGTTATGTGTGAATTTGATCCCATCATTATGATGCTAGCTGGTTGTTTTTCCCATTAGTTGATGCAGTTTCTTCATAGCATCAGTGGTCTTTACAATTTGGTATGTTTTTTGCAGTGGCTGGTACCGGTTGTTTCTTTCCATGTTGAGTTCTTCCTTCAGGAGCCCTTGTAAGGCAGGCCTGGTGGCCGACAAATTCTCTAAGCATTTGCTTGTCCGTAAAGGATTTATTTCTCCTTCACTTAAGGAGCTTAGCTTGGCTGAATATGAAATTCTGGGTTGTAAATTCTTTTCTTTAAGAATATTGAATATTGGCCCTCACTCTCTTCTGGCTTGTGGGGTTTCTACAGAGAGATGCGCTATTAGTCTGATGGACTTCCTTTTGTGGGTAACCCGACCTTTCTCTCTGGCTGCCCTTAACATTTTTTCCTTTGTTTCAACCTTGGTAAATCTGATGACTATGTGTCTTGGTGTTGCTCTTCTTAAGGAGTATATCTGTGGTGTTCTCTGTATTTCCAAAATCTGAATGTTGGCCTGCCTTGTTAGGTTGGGAATGTTCTCCTGAATAATATCCTGAAGAGTGTTTTCCAACTTGGTTCCATTCTCCCCATCACTTTCAGGTACACCAATCAAATGTAGATGTGTCTTTTCACATAGTCCCATATTTCTTGGAGGCTTTATTTCTTTTCACTCTTTTTTCTCTAATCTTGTCTTCTCACTTTATTTCACTGAGTTGATGTCAGTCTCTGATATCTTTTCTTCTGCTTGATCAATTCAGCTATTGATATTTGTGTAGGCTTCACAAAGTTCTCGTGCTGTGTTTTTCAGCTCCATCAGGTCATTTACGTTCTTCTCTAAACTGGTTTTTTATAGTCAGCAATTCCTCTAACCTTTATCCAAGGTTCTTAGCTTCCTTGCATTGGTTTAGAACATGCTCCTTTAGCTCAGAGGAGTTTTTTATTACCTTCTGAAGCCTGCTTCTACCAATTCTTCAAACTTATTCTGCATCCAGTTTTGTTCCCTTGCTGGCAAGGAGTTGTGATCCTTTAGAGGAGAAGAGGCATTCTGTTTTTTGGAATTTTCAGCCTTTTTGCCTTCGTTTCTCCCAATCTTCCTGAATATATCTACCTTTGGTCTTTGAAGTCAGTGACCTTCAAATGGGTTCTCTGAGTGGAGTCCTTGTTGTTGATGTTAATACTATTCCTTTCTGTTTGTTAGTTCTCCTCCTAACAGTCAGGCCCCTCTGCTGAAGGTATGTTGGAGTTTGCTGGAGGTCCACTCCAGACCCTGTTCACCTGGGTATCACCAGCAGAGGCTGCAGAATAGCAAAGATTGCTGCCTGTTCCTTCCTCTGGTAGCTTTGTCCCAGAAGAGTACCCACCAGGTGCCAGCCAGAGCTCTCCTGTATGAAGTATCTGTCGGCCCCCACTGGGAGCTGTCTCTCAGTCAGGATACACAAGATCGGGGATCCACTTAAGGAGGCAGTCTGTCCCTTTTCAGAGCTCGAACGCTGTGCTGGGAGGTCCACTGCTCTCTTCAAGGCTGTCAGGAAAGGATGTTTAAGTGTGCTGAAGCTGCAGCCACAACAGCCCCTCCCCCCAGGTGCTCTGTCCCAGAGAGGTGGGGGTCTTATGTATAAGTCCCTGATTGGGGCTGCTGCCTTTTTTTTCAAAGATGCCCTGCCCAGAGAGGAGAGGCAGTCTGGCCACAGCAGCCTTCCTGAGGTACAGTGGGCTCTGCCCAATTCAAACTTCCCAGCAGCTTTGTTTACACTGTGAGGTAAAACTGCCCACTCAAGCCTCAGTAACGGCAGATGACCCTCCCTCCACCAACCTCAAGCATTCCAGATCAAGCTCAGGCTGCTGTGCTAGCAGGAAGAATTTCAAGCCAGTGGATCTTAGCTTGTTGGGCTCTGTGGGGGTGGGTCCCACCCAGCCAGAACATGTCTTCCTGGCTTCAGCCCCCTTTTTAGGGAGTGGATGGTTCTGTCTCACTGGCATTCCAGGTGCCACTGGGATATGGGAAAAAAAGCTCCTGTGGCTAACTCAGTGTCTGCCCAAATGGCCACCCAGTTTTGTGCTTGAAACCCAGAGACCTGGTGGCATAGGCACCAGAGGGTATCGCCTGATCTGTGGCTTGTGAAGACCATGGGAAAAGCACAGTACCTGAGCTGGAGTGCATGGTACAGTCCCTAATGGCTTCCCTTGGCTAGGAAAGGGAGTTCCCCAACTTCTTGCACTTCCTGGGTGAGGTGATGCCCCACTCTGCCTTGTCTTGCCCTCCGTCGGCTGTACCCATAGTCCAACCAGTCTCAGTGAGATGAACTGGGTACCTCAATTGGAAATGCAGATATCACCCACCTTCTGCATTGATCTCACTGTGATCTGCAGACCGGAGTGGTTCCTATTCAGCCATCTTGCCAGAAATGTCTGCTCTAACAATGTGCAGTCCTCTTCCCACACCTGTTCACTGTCAATCAGAGTGGTCATGAGCCATTTCTTTCTGGTTTGTGCAAAAAACCTAACTGTACTGGGTTGACTTGACAGGCTCTCTTCTGTCCAACATTGAACCAGGCTTTCTAACACACTTTTGACAGAGTCTAGGAGCCTGCTAGCTCCTGTGTAATGGCTCCCACCCCCCTACAACAAAAATATTCTCAGTGATTTGGTTTCACATACAGGAAGGAACATTAAAATCTGATCTTTGAGTCAGAGTCCTTAAGCTGATAATCCTTCCCTAGCTGTAGGTCACATTCATGTTGGGCTTCTGGTTACCTCACAAGCATCCACATATCCATTCTGCTTCAATCTGCTCAGAATCATCTTTGGGGCCTTGGCCGAGAGGAAGGAGAGGAAAAGTGCCCCAGGGACCACAGGTGAATCACATCACCCACAAGGCTAACATCTCAGTGGTAAACCAGCAATCCAGAACTTACTCTCTGTCTCTTCTCTCCTCAGGAGGTGGTAATTGTCCTGGAAAGGTAAGGAGGGGCCTTACCTTTTCTTTGTTAGAAGAGGGGCCAGCAGAAAGCATATATGCCTGTGACAAAGGTTACTGAATTAGAAATACATGCACTGAAGTTTTCCCCATCTGGCTCCCTATTCTCAAAGACTTCATCCTCTATAAAATATTTTCTGGTCTCAGAAAGCTAATAAATGGACATCTTAGTTGGTGATTGCTCATAGTAGTTGGATCATAACATCTTCACACAATAAAGTCCTGCCAAACAGGGAAATTCTGGGAAGTTCTGGGTCTTTCCAGAATTCAGGCTACTGGAACACAGCTTGCTGGGACTCTTTCTCAGTGGAATCTAACCAGTTACCTGCCAGAAAGAGTCATGAGTAAGACCCACAGTGTGGGCAAGATTCCTTGAGGTTCCTTGCAGAAATGATTCAGCCTGTCTCATATGGCTTGCCAATAAAATGAAACTGAATGCATTTGCCTGGTGACCTCAGGCTTGGAGAGGAGACAGATGATCCAAATACTGCAGAGCCTTCTATAATCAGGAACTCCTGGGGAGTAACTAAATCCTGCATTATTTGCCTCTCACACTTACCCCTGGAGACTTGAACACCAGAAGTGTTTGTAAATTTGAGTTGAATTAAATTATCAGAATCTTCCACAATGGAGGTTATTGTGTTAGGGTTTGGGATAGGAGTAGGAGACAGGAGTCTCAAACTCTCTTTCCCCCAGGAGTGAGTCCTGGAACCTGAAGGACCTGGATATTGTCTCTCCAGAACTCAGGAGTGTGTGCCATGTGCCAGGGCTGAAGAAGATGCTGAGGACATATGCAGGTGAGGCAAGCTCTAGGAGTTTTGTGGGGGATAATGGGGGTCCAGAATAGATCCCCAGGGTGAGGGAGCCTGGATGGCAACTTGGAGGAGACATGGCGAGTCAGAGCAGGTGGAGCACAGACAGAGGTAGGGAAGATGGTTTCTTCAAAGGTCAGGGCCACGGCCAGAGCTGGCTGCTGGTCATTTTCTCATACAGGGAGGTTCACCCCTCATGCTTGCCCTGGGGTTTACACAAAATCCTCCCACCACAGGCACAGAGTTACTGACTCTTCCCATGCAAGGCCTAACTGTGGTCCTCTCTCTGCAGTCCACATCACTCTGGATCCAGACACAGCCAATCCATGGCTCATACTTTCAGAAGATCGGAGACAAGTGAGGCTTGGAGAGACCCAGCAGAACATACCTGGAAATGAAGAGAGATTTGATAGTTATCCTATGGTCCTGGGTGCCCAGCACTTCCACTCTGGAAAACATTACTGGGAGGTAGATGTGACAGGAAAGGAGGCCTGGGACCTGGGTGTCTGCAGAGACTCTGTGCGCAGGAAGGGGCAGTTTTTGCTCAGTTCCAAGAATGGCTTCTGGACAATTTGGTTGTGGAACAAACAAAAATATGAGGCTGGCACCGACCCCCAGACTCCCCTCCACCCTAAGGTACCTCCATGCCAAGTTGGAATATTCCTCAACTATGAAGCCGGCATGGTCTCTTTCTACAACATCACTGACCATGGCTCCCTCATCTACACCTTCTCTGAATGTGCCTTTACAGGACCTCTGCGGCCTTTCTTCAGTCCTGGTTTCAATGACAGAGGAAGAAACAAAGCCCCTCTATCCCTCTGTCCACTGAATATTGGATCTCAAGGATCCACCAACTATTGATGGCTTCCTCTGGACACTTCCACGCTCCCGATTGGCACTGCTTCTCAGCCACAAACCCTGCCTCTTTTTCCCATGAACTCTGAACCACCTTCTGTCTATGTTCTCAGTAAATGACCAGTGACAACATCAAAGTTCCTGGAGTTCTCTGTCCCTGCAAGGTCAAGGCCAGGCTGCCCCCTGCTTTCCGTGTTCTTCTAGGCAACTGGCCAACTCCTGTGCAGAGGCATCAGGATCCCAGCAAGCAAGCTTTAGCAGGGAAGTCACTTCAAAATCAACATTCCTGCCCGGGATGGCTTTGTGATTCCCTGCAGTGAAGCAGCCTCCTTATATTTGGCCCAAACGCATTTTGATCAACCAAAAACATGTTTCTGCCTTCTTTACGGGACTTAAGTTTTGTTTTCTCCTCTCCATCTACGCTGTTGCCTTTGGTCAGATCTCTATTATATACTGTATGGTTTGCAAAAGGGCTTCCTAAAAATAAAGTGTGCCTCAGTCCAACCCATTTAGTCCTTGTTCCTTAATCCTGAAATACTTGGTAACTCTGAGTATGATTAATAATGATGAGTTTTTAACATTGCATGTGTTCTTCATGCCTGGACTTTCCTCTCTTCTCTATTTGAAATGTTTGATCTTGGACTGAAGACCCAGCTCAAGAGTCTTCTGTAATTCCCCATCACAGCCACTGTGGCTCTGATCACTGCCCAAGGGGATATTATGAAATACAAAGTTCTCCTGTACTGGGGTAGCTGTGTGGATCTCTGCATCTCTGACCCTCACAGACCCGAAACACCTTCTGTCCATGTTCTCAGTGACCAGTGACAACATCAGAGTTCCTGGAGATCTGTCCCTACAAAGTCAAGACTGGGCTGCACCCTGCTTTCAGTGTTCTTCTAGACAACTGGCCAACTCCTGTGCCCCTTGGAATATCCAACTTTAATGTCATTGCTCTCTGAAATGCACTTTCTTGGGCAAATTTTTCTGACTTCTCCGGAAGAGTAAATGTTGCTTCCACTAAGGGATAAAGAGAAATGGGGTATGTGGGTGTGGGTGTGACCACATCCTCAATCATGAGAAAGGGATTTAGAGCCTGGAGAAATGTGTATCTGTGTCAGCATGTGCTCAAATTCAGCAGGTGAAGCCATGAGTATTAGGAAGAAAGGGATCAGCTTGTCTTGCAGAAGCTTCCACTACAGAGGATGAGGTATCCTATCAGTCAAGGTGAGGAGAGAATTTGTGTGGAGGTAAGAAAAAAACACAGCAGCAAAGAATAATAGTGAAGCATGGCTTCATCTCCTTCCTGTCTCTGTGAGCAGGCTACCTCCTCTCAAACTCCTGCCCACACCTCCTACTTGAATGGTTTGGTTGTGGAAAGAAGAGTATGAAAAGAAAGCCAAACAAAGAAGCTGTCTAAGTCCCTGGACATAGCCACTAACAAGCCCTCTCCAGCATGTGCAGCTCAGGCTGTGCCCCAGGGCTGGGGCATTGGGATGGGAAGACAGAAGAGGAGCAGGGACTGTAGTGGGATTAAACGTGGCATCTCTGGGAAGGGAAGGGCCCAGGCATCTGAAAGCTTCTGCAGACAGATCCAGGAGTATGAGGGTGGTCTCTTGTTTCAAAGGATGGGACAGAGACTCCCTCTAGAGTGTCCCTGTAAGTGGGTTGTGGCAACTTCCTTCTCCTACCTTCTTTCAAAACCAGAACATCTCTCATTGTCACCACTTCCTCCCTCAGCTCTCTTTGATAGAAAGAGCCATTCTCCCTGTTCCCACCTCTTTCCTTCCAGATTTAGACTTCTCATCCCTGGATGAAGCCATGCTTCACTACCTTATCCAGCCCAACCTAACCCCTCTTCCTTTGAACTACTCCCCAACACACAAACAGGCATGTGCATGCACACACGCACACACCCCTGGCTCTCAACCCACCTTGTTCTTGGCCTCACCTTTGACCCAGATCTCAGAGGGCTACCAGTAGATCCTGTCAAGGTCCCCCATGGGGGTAAAGGTCAGAGCACAGCAGCCTGTGGAGCTGGTCTCCCTAAGTCTCTTGCAGGAATTGTCCAAGCCTAATGAGGGACTGCAGGTGGGGAGGTTAAGGTGTGGAAGGAGATAGAAGGAGTTAGTGTCTGCCCAGGGGAGTGTGGGTCACTCCAACATATGACTCTGATTGCTACTTTGTTGATGAAATTTCCTCCTGGTTTTTAGTTCCTAAAACTTAGGAATTGGTACTGAAACTCTCCCAGTCATGCACATCCTGATTACAATGAAGTTGATTTAGAAAGCATTTCAGTGATTTCCACCAAGATGGCCAAATAGGAACAGCTGCAATGCACAGTTCCCAGCAAGAGTATCATAAAAAGCGAGTGATCTCTGCATTTCCAATATCGTGAAAATGACCATACTGGCCAAAGTTTGGCTGGTATGGAGATAGATTAAATGTTATCCCCATCAAGCTACCAATGACCTTCTTCACAGAATTGGAAGAATTCCAATTAAACTTGAAATGGAATCAAAAAAGAGCTCACATAGCCAAGACAATCCTAAGCAAAAAAAAAAAAAAAAAAAAAAGTTGGAGGCATCATGCTACCTGACTTCAAACTATATTACAAGGCTACTGCAATCAAAAGAGCATGGTACTGGTACCAAAACAGACACAGACCAATGGAACAGAACAGAGGCCTCAGAAAGAAGGCCACACAACTACAACCATCTGATCTTTGACAAACTAATTAAACTCCAGAGCTTCTGTACAGCAAAAGAAACTATCACTACAGTGAACCAGCAACCAACAGAATGGGAAAAAGTTTTTGCAATCTACCCATCTGACAAAGGGCTAATATCCAGAATCTAAGGATAACAAACAAATTACAAGAAAAAAACAACCCCATCAGAAAGTGAGCAAAGGATATGAACAGACACTTCTCAAAAGATGACATTTATGCAGCGCCAACAAACATATAAAAACAAGCTCATCATCACTGGTCATTAGAGAAATGCAAATCAAAACCACATTGAGATACCACCTCACACCAGTTAGAATGGCAATTATTGAAAAATCAGGTGACAACAGATGCTGGAGAAGAAGTGGAGAAATAGGAATGCTTTTACACTGTTGGTGGGAGTGTAAATTAGTTCAACCATTGTGGAAGACAGTGTGGTAATTCCTCAAGGATCTGGAAACAGAAATACCATTTGACCCAACAATCCCATTACTGGGTACATACCCAAAGGATTATAAATCATTCTGTTACAAAGACACATGCACACATATGTTTATTGCAGCACTGTTCACAATAGCAAAGACTTGGAACCAACCCATATGCTCATCAATGACAGACTGGATAAAGAAAATGTGGCACATATACACCATGGAATTCTATGCAGCCATAAAAAAGGATGAGTTGGGTTTTTGAATCCAAGATGGCCAAATAGACACAACTCCAGCGCACAACACCCAGCGAGAGAGATGCAGAAATCCAGAGATCTCCTAGCTCCAACCGACATACCAGGTGCATTTCAATGGGTCTGGTGTGATGGTGAGCAAAGCCCACTCAAGGCAGACCGAGGCGGGGAGGTGTGCTGCTTCACCCAGAAAGTGCATCTGACCAGCGAGTTGGAGGATCCCCCTCTGGTACTCCGATCCAGATATAACACTTCCCCCAAAGCCTCAGGAATACACAGAACAGGGCATCTTTGCCAGGCAAGCACTGGGAATTACAAGTGTGGAGTTGAATAATAATCCAGGATGGTGTCCCAAATTGGTGCACAGACCTGAACAGACGCATAAGCTCAAAAGGCAGCCGGGAGAGCCTGCGGATTAAACCATCACCCCCTCCTCCCACCCGAAGAGAGAGGGAGCTGTAAGTGGGAGCAGCTGGGCAGGCCCCTACCCCACAACAGGAGAGAGAGGAAGCCAAAAGGGGGAGACAGCTGAGTGTGGCTGAGCAGGTCCCTACTCTCCCTTACAAACCCCAGAGGGCTGAAGCTCTGACTCTAGTGGGTTGCGCAGCCAGTGCCACAGTCTGAGCTGAACACTGAATGATCTAGCCCAGCGGAGGAAGGGCACAATCCACTATTAGAGGAGTGGGACTGGGCTACATGTTTTAACAAAAAACACAGGAAGCCAACATAGCAACAGGACAGCGTTCTTGACAACCCAGCAGCACCTACAGGTCAGTGGAAGAGGTGGGCCAAATCTCCCAGTATAAACAAAAAAGACACAGGAAGCTTCCCTAATAACCTGAAGGAGTCCCTAGAAACACAGTAGTGCCTCCACAGGCAGACAAGCAACCTCATTAAACTGCTCCTGGACACCACAACCAGGTAAATCCACAAAGATGGGAAAAAACCAGCACAAAAAAGCTGAAACCATCAAAGAACAGAACACCTCTTCTCCTTCAAGGGATCATAACTCCTCAACAACACAGGATCACAACTTGACCGAGAATGAGTGCGACAAATTGACAGAAACAGGATTCAGAAGGTAGAAAATAACAAACTTTTCAAAGCTAAAGGAACACGTTCTAACTCAATGCAAAGAAACAAAAAACCTTGAAAAAAAAGTTAGACGAAATGCTAACTAAAATAATCAGCTTAGAGAAGAACATAAACGACTTGATGGAGTTGAAAAACACAGCACGAGAACTACATAAAGCAAACACAAGTTTTAATAGCCAAATTGATCAAGCAGAAGAAAGGGTATCAGAGATTGAAGATCAACTCAATAAAATAAAGAGAGAAGGCAAGACAAGAGAAAAAAGAGTGAAAAGAAATGAACAAAGCCTCCAAGAAATATGGGATCATGTGAAAAGAGCTAATCTATGCTTGATCGGTGTACCTGAATATGATGGGGAGAATGAATCCAAGCTGGAAAACACACTCCAGGATATTATCCAGGAGAACTTCCCAAGCCTAGCAAGGCAGTCCAAATTTCAAATTCAAGAAATACAGAGAACTCCACAAAGATATTCCTCAAGAAGAGCAACCCCAAGGCACATAATCGTCAGATTCACCAGGGTCGAAATGAAGGAAAAAATGCTAAGGGCAGC
>PVKV010032039.1:0-20293 GCA_004027835.1 Alouatta palliata | reverse complement strand
GTGCGGCTCTGCCACTTAACTTGCTTTTATTGCTCATTTCTAACTTTTGCCACCGCTCTGTGGCAGCTCCTTCAACTCACTGGGCATCAGTGGCTTCATCTCTAAAATGGAGATCCTGGTGACTGTCACCTTTTGGGGTGGCTGGGAGATCAAACGTCATAACGTGTAGGGCGCTGAGACTAACCTCTGACACTACATGTTCTCAAAGAAATGATCTAGGATGATGACGTCAACAGCAATGACGATGATGAAAACAAGAAATGTCCATCTTTGATCTGTTTTATGCTTTTGGCTACAAAATCTATTTGCTTAATATTTACATTGCTAAATCTGTCTTATTTTTATATGGATTTGCCTGCTGTGTTTTTTTTTTTTCTCTCTCTTTTTTTAATGAGTATCTCTCTTTTTTTTTTTCTTGAGACAGGGTCTCACTCTGTCACCCAGGATGGAGTGCAGTGCACCGTCATACCTCTCTGCAGCCTCAACCTCCTGGGCTCAAGCAATCCTCCCACCTCAGCCTCCAGAGTAACTGTGACTACAGGAGTGCACCACCACACTTGGGTAATTCTTAAAAATTTTGTGTAGAGATGGGATCTCGCTATGTTGCCCAGGCTGGTCTCAAATTCCTACTCTCAAACAATCCTCCCACCTGAGCCTCCCAAAGTGCTGAGACTGCAGGTGCGAGGCGCTGCCTCTGGCCAGGAGTGTCCCTAGACAGAAGAATAAAGCTGGGTTGTGCATGATTGGCTCTGTCTTAGAAGTGATAGTGTGTCATAATTTCATCATTATTATTTCTTAGAAAGCACATAAAATGTTTTAGGTTTAACTAAACCCAGTATTTGTATGTTTGCGATTTCTGGCTTCACCTACACTTGACATGCTTTTGACTCTCACATCGGTGTCTCCAGCCTGTGACTGACCCCCCATGTGACCCATGCTCCTGTGCATGTCCTCCCTCCAGTTGCCTTTGAGCATGCCCACATGATTGGTCTACAGTCACGTCAAACCTCACATACCCAAATCTGACCTTATTCATCTCCCCCGGAATCTCCCTGCTTGTTCCATTTCTTCTCCTAATTTTGGTTAATCCTCTATTTTAATTATCTATCCAGTTTCCCAAATTAGAATTCTCCATGACTCCACCTTCTTCTTCAGAAGTTCTCACCCAAATCCTATCAACTCCACCCCGGAAACATCTCCCCAGGGAGCAGTCTCTTTCCAGTCACTACACACTGCCTTTCATGGGGCCAGCATTGTGATTATCCAGCGACTGAAAGTTACAATGTCGTTGGCCCAGCTGTTCTGCACATCAGGCCAAGGGTCAGCACGCTAAGGTCCACAGGCCAGATCTGGCCACCTGTTGATCATTGTATGACCCACAAAACAGGAACAGTTCTTATATTTTTCAATGGTTGAAAAAACTCAAAAGAAGTCCAGGCACAGTGGTTCACGCCTGTAATCGCAGCGCTTTGGGAGGCCAAGGAGGGCAGATCACCTGAGGTCAGGAGTTCAAGACCAGCCTGGCCAATATAGTGAAACCCCATCTCTACTAAAAATACAAAAATTAGCCGGGTGTGGTGGTGCTCACTTATAATCTTAGCTACTCAGGAGGCTGAGGCAGGAGAATCCCTTGAACCCGGGAGGCAGAGGTTGCAGTGAGCCGAGATTGTGCCATTGCTCTCCAGCCTGGGTGACCAAGTGAGACTCTGTCTCAAAAACAAAAAAAGTAATATTTTTGACACACAAAAATCATATAAAATGAAAATTTCTGCGTCCATTAATAAAGTTTTGTTTTGTTTTTTTGTTTTTTTGAGACAGAGTCTCACCCTGTCGCCCAGGCTGGAGTGCAGTAGTGCAATCTCGGCTCACTACAACCTCAGCCTCCCGGGTTCAAGCAATTCTCCTGCCTCAGCCTCCCAAGTAGCTGGGATTACAGGCACCTGCCACCATGCCCAGATAATTTTTTGTACCTTTAGTGGAGATGGGATTTCATCACATTGGCCAGGCTGGTCTTGAACTCCTGACCCTGTGATCCACCCACCTTGGCCTCCCAAAGTGCTGGGATTACAGGCGTGAGCCACCGTGCCTGGCCCATTAATAAAGTTTTAGTAAAGCACACTACTCTCATTTCTTTATCTATGGCTGCTTTCACGACAAAGACAGAATTGAGTACGTGCAAGAGAGACCACGTGACTCACAAAGCTGAAAATTATGACCATCTGGCCCTTTGTAGAAAAAGCTTGCCAACCCCTGCTCCAGGCCATGCACCTGCCCCACAAGGCCTCCAGACCATGTGATCACTTTACTCTTCTGCTTACTATTAAATAAGTACAAAGTGCCTAGCTTAGTATAAATCATCCTTCGGGATCCAGTCCCAGCCTACATCTCCGCCTACATTTTGCTATTAAATAAGTACAAAGTGCCTAGCTTAGTATAAATCATCCTTTGGGATCCAGTCCCAGACTACTTCTCTGCCTACGTTTTTTCTCTTCTTTTCAATCCTACAAATCACATAAAACAACACAAATATTCTCACCATAATCAGGAAAAAAAATAGGCCGGGCACAGTGGCTCACGCCTGTAATCCCAGCACTTTGGGAGGCTGGGGCGGGTAGATCACTTGAGGACAGGAGTTTGAGTCTGGCCAACACGGCGAAACTCCGTCTCTACTTAAAATACAAAAATTAGACACAGGTGGTGGCGCAGGCCTGTAATCCCAGCTACCCAGGAGGCTGAGGCAGGAGAATCTCTTGAACCCAGGAGGCAGAGGTTGCAGTGAGCCAAGATCACGCTACTGCACTCCAGCCTGGCCAACAGAGCAAGACTCTGTCTCAAAAAACAAAAACAAAAACAAAACCAGCATACACATTTGCCCATCTTTGTTCCTTCCACCACCTTGAATTCTCTTTCCCTCTTCTGAACCTCAAAATCTCTACCTGTTCTCAAAGACCCCATTTACTTTTATTAAGGTACATTTTACACACAATAAAATGCTGGAGTGCAGTAAGTAGTGCGATCTTGGCTCACTGCAACCTCCACCTCCCAGGTTCAAGCAATTCTCCCACTTCAGCCACCCAAGCAGCTGGGATTACAGGCACCCACCACCACGCCCAGCCTCCCAAAGTGCTGGGATTATAGGCGTTAGCCACTGTGCCTGGCCCATTAATAAAGTACAGACCTTTACTGTACAGACTGATGGTTTTACAATAGTACACGCTGTGTAACCAACACCCAAATTAGGGCACAGGCTGCTTCTCATCAATGCGGAAAGTTCCCTCTGGCGCCTTTCATCCAGCCTCCCTCACCAGGCTGCCACTATGCTGGTTTTAATCACTTTTGATTTATTTTTGTCTCTTTTTGACCTTCATATACATGAAATCAGATCGTATATATTGTTTTTGTATCTGGTTTCTTAGCTTAACTTCATGTTGTAGGGGCCAAGGAAAAATGCACACACAGGAGAGAACAGGGTGATTCCCTCAACTCCCAATGGGGTGCAGAAGATGACAGGCCACCCCGACGTTACAGAAGGAATGGGGCCCAGAGTACAGCCAAAAACACGTTATGGTGGACTATCAGATTATTTTGGCAAGACAGGTTACGAGAGGGAGAAAAGAGGAGGCCTGGCTAGCAAAGGTGGTCTTGTTACACAGATAAAACCACAGAGGCAGCAGCACTAAAAGAAAACAGATGGCAAATGTTTCTTTCAGACTTTTAAAAGTATCAGACTTGGCTGGGCATGGTGGTTCACTCCTGTAATCCCAGCACTTTGGGAGGCCGAGGTGGGTGGATCACCTGAAGTCGAGAGTTTGAGACTAGCCTGGCCAACATGGTGAAACCCCATCTCTACTAAAAATACAAAAACTAGCTGCGGCGAGGTGGGGGGTGTCTGTAATCCCAGCTGCCCAGGAGGCTGAGGCAGGAGAATCACCTGAACCTGGGCCGCAGAGGTTGCAGTGAGCCGAGATCACACCACTGCACTCCAGCCTGGGTGACAGAGCGAGACTCCGTCTCAAAAATAAATGAATAAATAATAAAATATCAGACTCTCAGATCATCTTTCCTGGATCCAGACAAGAGAAGACCTGGCTGCCTCAGCACAGATTCACTACAGATGCAAATCATCCCCATGAAAGACAGTTTTGAGTGCTACTCTGTCTGCTGGCTCTCTAAACGGCCATCTCAAAACACGTCAAAGATATGTATTATAAACGAAAATATTTTAATTTCCTTCAGTATTTAAGATACTTGTCCATGCCGTGTTTATAGGTATAGCTCACTTGTTTTCATTTTAGTCTAGTTGAATCGTTGTGTCTATCCATTCTCTTGTTGCTGCCACTGGGTTGGCTCTAGCTTGGGGCTATAATGAATGAAGTTGTTATGCATATTTTTGTGCAAGTCTTTGTGTGGACATCCATGTTCACAGTTCTTGGGAACTGCTGGGTCATAGCCTGCATGTACATTTAACTTTATAAGGAGCTGCCAGGTGCTTTTCCATAGTGGCTGTACCATTTTACACTCCCACCAGCGATGTCTGAGACATCCAGTCATTCCACACCCTGGCCAACATTTGGCATTTTCATTCTTAATGGGCATGAGGTATACTTCCATTGTGGTTTTAATCTCCGTTTCCCTGATACTAGTGATGTTTAGTAGGTGCACAAAGCATGTTTGTGTGATGAATGAATGAATGAATGAATGAATGAGTTTTCTATGATATATAGCTTATTCCAAATATTCTGTTTCTTGCCCTACAAGTACGTATTCTGTGGTCCCATTTTAAAATCCAACAGCGGGCCACGGAGCTGGATACTCTGCCTAGTAACAATAAAGAAGTAAAAGTGATTGATTCTGCCTGGAAGGTGGAAGGTTGGAAAGCTTCACATTCTGTGTTTCGCAGATGACTTGACACTGTTACCTGTATGTGTCTCCTACCCAAATTGCACACCTCTTCTTTCCTTCCTTACTCAAAAATAGCTAGAACCACACAACCTTTTGTATTAAGCACACAATGGGACCCATTATTGACAATGTTGTATTCTTAAGGGGATAATGTGTAGAATCCAGAGAATTAGAGAATCAAGGGAGCATAGGGAGTACCGGTAGTGAAAGAACCCATGCTTCTACCGAGACAGGACCTTGGAGAGCTTACCCCCGAACTTCACCTTTCTCATATGCAATCCAGGTTTAGGGCCAGGAAATTCTCATGGTCAACAAACTAACTCCTTACTTAGCAAATGTCCTGTGTATCTCTATGATGAAGGAATCTTTCCGTCATAAGCAGGTATTCCCTAGAGACAAGGCAACTGAGAGGCATCCATCCCCTTACAGGACATAAGAGCACTAGTCGATGTGATGAATGCCTCCTGTTCCATCCAAGGAGAATTTCCACTCTTCTTCCTTGCAGCAAGCCAGAGACAAGTGAGTGTCCTAGCTCATAAGAAGTCTGGGCTCGTGTTCTCACACAGTCTCTTTGTTTCCCCATTTCCCTGAACATAGAACTTGTGCCTTCAAACAGCTCTGAGTTCTGCCATGATCTTTGTACCTTATTATATCTAACAAGCTCGAAGGCCAGCTTTGCTCACTGAGTCTTTGACAGAGAGAGAAAAGAAAGGAGCTACACTCTCTGCAACTGCAGAAGGTTCTCACCTAACCCGGTGAAGCCGTCAAAGATACAAGTTACGGTAGAACAAGCTCCAGAGCTGAGATCATCTCGACCAATGTAATAGACAGCCAGTAGATATGAAAGTGGAAGGGATAGCTCTGGAGATGCATGGTTGGGGGCACAGCTCTAAAACTGGTCTGCAAGAACCCGAAGTTAAGGCTTCTAACTGGAGTTTTCAATCCATGGGTCCTGCAATCAATTTAGAGAGTCATAAACTGAATTCTTTTACTATTAAGTAAAAACATATTGGAGTGGATAGGATAGATTGTGTCTTGTGAAACTGTGGCTTCAACTGTGTATGTGTTTGTTTATGTTTATAAGGGTCATATAGAAGACAGATTCCAACTGTGGGTCACATGCAAAAGTTTAAATGTCTCTGTCATAGACTCTGGTTCTTTTCATTTAAAAATAAAACAAGGCATTCTACTTTAAAAAGGTAACAGCTACATGAAGGAGGAAACATGAGAATTCATTTCTCCAGGGAAAAGTTGAGGGAGGGTTAACTTTGCATCGCTAGTCATCACTGGCAAAGCTAGAGTAGGTAAGCTTAAATCTCAAGGAAAGCCACCATTAGTTTATTTCCCTGATAAGTTCAGGTGCTTCCCTCGGACAGTCCACTCTTTAACAGCTTCTTTGGTGAAACAGAGATGAAAAATCTAAGGAAATATGTATATATATATATATATATATATTTTTGAGATGGAGTCTCACTCTGTTGCCCGGGCTTGAGTTTAGTGGCACAATCTCTGCTCACTGTAACCTCCACTTCCCGGGTTCAAGCAATTCTCCCTGCCTCAGCCTCCCGAGTAGCTGGGATTACCAGCACCTGCCACCAGGCCCGGCTAATTTTTGTATTTTCAGTAGAAACATGGTTTCACCGTGTTGGCCAGGCTGGTCTCGAACTCCTGACCTCAGGTGATCTACCCACCTCGGCCTCCCAAAGTGCTGGGATTACAGGCGTCAGCCACCGCGCCCAGCCGGTAGTATATATATTTTTAATGTTTCTTGATTATACCTTTCTCCTCTGATTTGCTTTGATCTAAGAAATGCAGAAAATGTATTTTACAGGTATTTTTTTTTAGCACCTATGGTATTCTATGCTCAAACATTCAAATCTTGGCTCTGCCATTTACAAGCTATAGAACTCAGCACAAGTTGCTAACTTCTCCATGCCTCAGTTTACACTATAAAGTGAGGACAGCTGAATTGTGAAGACTAAAGGAGGATACATGTGACGTTCTCAGCATAGCAAGCACCCTTGATGAGTACTCTGGCTGCCATAGCCCTGGGGCTGGGGAATGCGCTGTAAAAATGCACTAGTCCTCTCTGGGCTAGTGAAGTTACATGCCATTTGGGAAACAGGAAGGCTGCTCTTAGTAAACACATTTTCAGCAGCATCGCGGTATCCCGGGAAAGAATAAGACCTCTGGATCCGACCCCTGAGCTCACACTCAGATCCTATCTATTTACTCTCTGAGTGACCTTGGACATTTTAATTAACACCTGAATCCCAGCTGCCCCTTCTCTGAAATGAGCGTCTGACACTCCTTGGATAGGATAGGAGGTCGTGCTTGTAAGGCGTTAACTGGGATGGACTGACTCCTGTGAATTTTCCCCTTTCTACTTCATAACAATTTCACAGGAAGAAAAGAAGGTAGCCCAGTTCCAGGGCCCCTCACTGCACATTCCAGGCATCCTTGAGACTACTTCAAAGTCGGGGCATAACCCACAGTTCCGGCCATCACTGAGAATCTCCCACGGGCAAATGTAACTTGTAAGACGAAGTATCTGCATGCAATAAACCACATTCCGGATCCATGGAACAAACTGTCATTCCCACAGGAATTGTCCTATTACTGTTGGAAAGTTTTCCTTGACAAAATCATTTTAAATGTAAAAATGTGGCCGGGCGCAGTGCCTCACGCTGTAATCCCAGCACTTTGGGAAGCCAAGGTGGGCAGATCATCTGAGGTCAGGAGTTCGACACCAGCCTGGCCAAAATGGTGAAATCCCATCTCTACTAAAAATACAAAAATTAGCTGGGCATGGTGGCCGGCACCTGTAATCACAGCTGCTTGGGAGGCTCAGGCAGGAGAATCACTTGAATCTGGGAGGCAGAGGTTGCAGTGAGCTGAAATCATGCCATTGCACTCCAGCCTGGGTGACAAGAGAGAAACTTCATCTCAATAAATAAATAAATAAATAAATATAAAAATGTAAAGTTTTAAAAATAAAAACTTTGAATAAAGATCTAGTATTTTATAGCACACAAGGTCTCTACAGTCAACAATAATGTATTGTACATTTTTAAAATAAGTAAGAGTATAATTGGAATGTTTGTAACACAAAGAAATGATAAATGCTGTAAGGCTGATGTGATAATTACATATTGCATGGCTGTAACAAAATATCTCATATAACCTATAAGTATATATATCTACTATGTACCTATAAAAATAAAAACTAGGCTGAACATGGTGGCTCATGCCTGTAATCTCAGCACTCTGGGAGGCCTAGGCAGGTGGATCACATGAGCTCAGGACTTCGAGATCAGCCTGGGCAACGTGGTGAAATCCCATCTTTATATAAAAATAAAATTTTAAAAAATTAAAAATAAAATAAATTAAAGACATTTAAGAGCCATACTCTCTCAAATCCCCCAAACATTCTTATTACAACTATTTTTATTTTTAGTTATTACTTTGCAGCACTTGTCCATATGCAGAAATGGTTTCTTACAGTTTTATATCTACTTTTTTATGTGACATTTTTTTGGGGGGAGGCAGTAAAGCTCTCATGTTATCCTATGAAATAGCTGTAGGATAGATCATGTTGTAAACATTTTATAGCACTGGGCATTAATATTCTATTCAGGTTTGTGCTACAACAAGCCTTTATGTGAGCAAGCTTTTATTCTTTTTCACTTTTCTCCTTGGTAGGTTATATTCTTTGGAAAAATTATGAAGACTTCAGTGGTTTGTATTTACAATGCATTCCACTATAAAAAATGAGCATGGTCCTTCATTAGTAAATAGTAGATTTTTCACCTAAAACAGCCAGTGATTGGGCCTGGGGATGGATTACACTGTTGGAGAATTTGGGCTACAGAGGCATTTGAACTAATGTGCCCTTAAAATCCATTCACGCGATGTGCTCATCTCATTTTGAAATGGCCAGGAAAAGCAGTACTGCGGATTCCAGCAATGGAGAGCCCTGTGGCAAATCCCCAATATTTCCAGAGAGAAAAGCCCTCCTGAACTTACTGGAAGAGTAGAGCAGAAGTTAAGTCATGGGGGAGGGAGAACAGGAAGAGACTTAGACCAAATAATCTGTAACACACACATTGTGTGCAGCAGTTACAAATTCAAAGGGAGCTCAGAGCACCCAAGAGCTAGGATGCAAAGCTGACCTCTGAATGGGTATTATGTCCTATCGAAGTCTATTGTTTCATGAAGCCCAGACCTAACAATGTCCCATTGTGGCAGATCCAAGGTTAAATCCCAGTTTGCCACATTTTCCCTTCATTTTCAGTCTCCAGGTCTGCCCCCCTGAAGATGCTTCCTCTCACTGCCTGGGCTGCCATCATGCTGGCTGTGTAAGTAAGGATGGTTTACAGGCTCCTCCATGTGATTTGGGGATACTGGAAATCTCCTGTCTTTTCTCTGATTTTTCTTAAGTATATATAAAGACTATGGCTCCTGTTTCAGAGTGATGACCCAGGAAAAATTCTCTTTGCAACTGCCAAGTCAGAGCTACTCCCTCTCTGCAAATGCACCTTTGGAATTACGAGGACGCTCTACACGCGTGGACAGTGCTCTTACTGCTTTAAGCACATCTGCGGATGGTTTGCTACTTTCATTCTAAAGGGAATATAAAGGCCAACTTCAACTGCAAGAGATTGTTTTGCTGTACATAAGCCTGGAATGGGCATTAATCACTCAGCGGATTTTTTAATCCCTGGATTAAAACAACAAAAACGCTGTGACTACCAAGGGTCTTGCTGCATACTACTTCTGGGTCACATGACATCTTTGTATTGGCACTGTCTGCACCGGGACTGAATAAGCAGCCAACTGGGATGATGGAAAATTACATGGAAATCATCTCCTTCACATCTCACCTCCTACATGGAGCTGGAGGTGACTCCTAACCAGGAGGTTGTACGTAGCTGGGTGTTTTCTACAGAGCAGCAGGGAAACAAAAACGCAGATGTTTCCAAGAAGGAAAATGTGGTTGCCACTGTGTTCTGTGATCAAGTTCTCTGCCTTTCCCTTCCTACTTGGGTCAGAGGACCTTGATACAGACAGATCTTGGTACTGATGCCCCGAGACAAGAAAGCCTCTGAGGTGGGGGTACTCAGAAGGGAAAAGCTGGGTCTCTTAGGCTGACCCCTTCGAGAAGGATGAGCTGCAGTGTCTAACAAGTACTTCTGTGTCTGGAGACAGGAGTCCATAAAGTGTAACTGGAATAAAAGCACTTCAGCCCTGACATTTACCTTTTGTGGGTGACCCCACGCCAGCTGCTCAACCCCTCTGTGCTCTCTTCCTCCATCTATGGAATAGGGGCAATAACTGTCCTATTTTTGTCACCGGGATGTCGTGGATGAACAAAGAGACCTATGCAGGTGGGCATACTTTATGCAAGTAAATTATCTGTATTTTGTGTTGATGACCAGGCATGGCGGGAAGGATTATACTGAGCATGTGCCATGCCCTAAGTCTTTCCGGGCTGTTACTGATAGGTGCACCTCATCTTAGCCTCTCTCTTTTTTCTCTTTGTTTTTGAGACAGAGTCTCACTCTGTCACCAGGCTGGAGTACAGTGGTGCGATCTCAGCTCACTGCAGCCTCCACTTCCAGGTTCAAGCAATTCTCCTGCCTCAGCCTTCTGAGCAGTTGGGACTACAGGCATGCGCCACCACACCCAGCCAATTTTTGTATTTATTTATTTTTTTTTAGTAGAGACAGGGTTTCACGATGTTGGCCAGGATGGTCTCAATTCCCTGACCTCGTGATCCACCCACCTCAGCCTCCCAAAGTGCTGGGATTACAGGCATGAGCTACCGCGGCCGGCCAGCCTCTTCTTTTTACACTGACTCACGGAGAGCTGCTTTCCATATCTGCAAAAGTTGTATTTCTTCCTTTCCTCATTCGGGTGGGGTGCTGGGGACATGCTGATTGCCCAGGAGGGACCCTTCTAAGTCTAAGCTCCGGGTAAAAGGTGGAAATAGGCTGAGGGAGGTGGAACCCTGCTTGGTAGATGAGCCACAGTAAACATTCCTCCTGTTTGATCGCCCATTCGATCAAACCTTGCTTTGGAGAAACGAGACCAAGGTGGCATTTTCTAACTTGTGGTATGATCTTAACTGAAAGTGTCCACTTTTTAGGTGTCCAGCTATATCATGTATTTTTAAGATTCTTTGGGTCCAGGTCCCAATTCTTGAGATCTAGACCCAATCCCCTGATTCATTGAAGTATTATCTTCTTTCCTATCTAATTATAAAACAATAGAAACATGGCCGGGCCTGGTGGCATTCACCACTACTCAGAGGCTGAGGCAGGAGGATTGCTTGAGCCCAGGAGTTCAAGGCTGCAGTGGGCTGTGATCGCACCTGTGAATAGCCACAGCCCTCCAGCCTGGGTAACACAGTGAGACCCCATCTCACAAACACACACACATGCACACACACACACCAAACCTAAACTAAAAAGAATAGAAATGTGTATGCTACCTCCCTAAGCATGGTGGACATTTAGGTGGTATTCACAGCTGAAGTCACGTGGAACGTTCCTCGTGATGCAATCTTTCTGTGTGACCTTGTTCAAACTCTGTTTCCCCATTGCTGAAACAAGAAGTTTGGATGAGATGTTCCCTACCAGTTCAGCACCGGAGTGAACATCTTTCAGCAATGGGAATGTTCTCCGCTCTGCCCCACTTGCCTCTCCTCTTCCTGCCCTCCAGGGTTTTAGTAAGCCATCCTCCTGGGGTCTCATGAATTCTTCTGATCTGCTCAACCCTCACCTACCTTTCCAGTATTCACCGGCGGGAAGAGCCCAGGTTTCTCTGAGCAGGAATGTGGGGACTGACTCTTAGAAGACAAAATCCATGCTAGGCTCAAGGAACACAAAATAGGCAAGTGCCTGTCTTTTAAGAGTCTTCCAGTCCAGTGGGGAGAGAGCCAGCCAGAAAAACTGAATTGTAATGTGATGAATTCAGTGCTTTGCAAGGCACACGCTCCAGGGAGGGGCACAGGGCGAGCACGAGCACTGGAGAGAACACGTGCAGCCAGTCAAGGCCTCAGCCGCTCCAGAGCCCTGGGGACGGGTCCCACACTACCGCTACCGGAGATTGTTTGTGGGCTCCCAGGCTAGTTTATAACAAAGAGACTAAATTATAAAGTGTTGAAACTCTAAGGAAGATGGAGCTACTATATAAACATTCTAACATAATCAGATTTTATTCTGTTGGAGGTGCAAGACCAGTGGCCAGAGGGAGATCCAGGTCTCTATTAATCTTCACACAATAGGGCTGATAAAGCCCTCTCTGCAAACAATGTCTTGGCAATCACTTTATCAGATGTAATTACATTTCCTAATCTTACAGTGGCTTCTTGCAGGTACTAAGGGAGTCAGGTTAAGGATCTTCCTGAAGGTTATCTGTGTAGGTTCTGTCCAGTTTAGGGTGGCAGTTCTCAGCTTTCCTAAGCATTGTCCCGACTCTGCAGGTAGCATCACAGCAAAGCAACCCCCTAAACCCGGACAGATCGACCCCCTGTGACAGGGGCCACCTAATCAATGCCTGTCTCTGAAGAATGTCATCACTATGCTCGTGCCCCTCCCTCTGCCTAGGAAGCCTGAGACTGATGCAACCTCAAAGGCACTTGGAGAAATCCGGACCATGAAGGCGACCTGCGTTGTTCAGTGTTATCACCCAAGCTCCATTCACCTCCCAGGTGAGGTCTGAACTACACATAGTTACTAGACTGATGCTTACTGCTAGAAGGCTATCAGTGTGATGACATGACGAAAGACAAGTGGCATTCAAACCCACCCTTGCCTGACAATGTGCCCAAACCCGGAGTTGGATGAGCGACCCCATGCAGGTACATGGAGTGACCCAGTGCAGGTACGTGCCTGGTCACCTTCCAGCGCTTCCCATTGGGAGTAATTAAAGCAAAGAAAAACTCTGGGGAGTGGGGAACATGCTGATGTGTATAGCACTAACCCTAAATAACTTAGTTACCCACTTCTCTTGGTGACTTCTTCTCTTTTTATGGACCTGTTTTGGATGTTATTCAGCTCTGATCATGCTGCTTGCTTGCCACTAAGTGACTCACAAGAGCTTTTACCCTCTCAGTAAACCACAAGAGACAACACTCTCCACCACGCCTGATGCTACGAGGTTTAAATGCTCAGTGTTTCTCTCATTTGAACTAAGAAGGAATACCTGTTTGGTTAAATCCTGTGAACATGCAGATTAATTCTTTAGAAACAACTGCGATAACTTTCCTTTCTAATGCATGGGTCTCTGTTTTCTGCCACAGAGACATTATCCTCACCCTTTCCTCATCCTTTACCAGCAGGGTTGTTAGGATGGGAGTCAGCAAAGAATTCTTAGGAAAAAGTCCCCCTGGGTTTCTGTTACATATTTGTCTTTTCAGAAATGATCCATGTTTCCGACATCCACTTAATTCAAGGCACCAGGGGATGGTGAAAGATGATATGGGGTAAGGGAGCACCTGGTCTAGTGTGAGCAGGGCAGTCATGCCCCATGCAAGTAGGAAGCCTGGTGTTGTGGGACAACACGGTACCCAGAGAGCCAGTCACAGCTCTGCCACTAAGCCAGCTCGTGACCCAGAGCCACTGGACCACTGCTGTCACTCCTGGGTGTCAAGTGCATTTTGCGAGGGTCATGTTGGTAAAGCAGAGAGTCCATGTGACACCAGGACTTAGCCTTGGATAGAGGCCTTTCTGTCTTGTGCCTGTTTGTTTGTTTTTAAGACAGAGTCTTGCTCTTGGCCCAGGCTGGAGGGCAGTGGCATGATCATTGTTTCCTGCAGCCTTGAACTCCTGGGCTCAAGTGATCCTCCTACCTCAGCCTCCCAAGTAGGGATTACCGGCACAGGGCACCATGCCTGGCTAACTTATTAATTTTTCTGTAGAGACATGATCTTGCTATGTTACCCAGGCTAGTCTTGAACTCCTGTGCTCAAGCAATCCTCCCTCCTCAGCCTCTCAAAGTACTGGGATTACAGGCGTGGGCCATTGCACCCAGCCTCTTGTGTCATCTTTGATTTATGAGAACTATTTAGTCTAATCTCTTTTAAAAAGTAGCATTTCTAACATCAAGATTAAGACTCTGCCAGAGAAAACAAAATCCTAGCCACTTTTTTAAAGTTAACATTTATCAAGTGCCTATAAAGAGCTAAGTAAGCACTTCACAGGACACTTAGTGAAATCTCACACCAACCTCTGAGATAGACGCTATTATCCTATCTGTTTCTGAGATGAGGAAACGGGTATGGAGAGGCTGGGAACGTGCTCGGGTCACACACAGTAAACAGCAGAGCTGGGATTTGAGTGATTCCAGGCCGTATCCTCATGGCTAGTATGTATGGGGTCTAACAGCCGCAGCTGTTTGGATTCCACCCATACTGTGAGCACCTGGGATTGCACGCAGCAATAAACTGTTACTCAGAGCTGGGTTTGGGATTGACCTAAAATTCTCCTTTACTTATACGAACTTGGGTTTTTGTCAATATGTATTTGATTGTCCTCTAAGATAAAATCTGTGAGTTCTCGTACAACAGAGTAAGATCATGTTGAGGATGTTTGTGGGGGAAGAAAGAGCACAGAATATAATTAGAGGGTTGAAGGAAATGATCAGTTTCAAGCTGCTTTGACTAATCAGCTGAACCGCTCTCTATCGGTTATACAAATAGAATGGATATGCTCAAAGCCAATTTGTATTCCTATCTTTAGGGAGCGATCATCCCGATTGGTGCAGTTCCCAAAGAGGTTTTAACAACCCCTCCCTACCTCCACCCCTTCCACCCCCAATTAGGCAAGTCAGACCTAGAGACCTGAGACCTCCACGTCTCTGTAATACGCAGAGGTGGGAGAAAGCTGCAAGTAAGCAAGCAAGCTATGCCAAGAATGTGTGAGGACACAGACGTTCACAAATGGAATGGCCCCCAAGCTCCCCAAAGTATCTCATTTCCAATCTTTCTTTGTATTAGAGGACATGGTCTGGAACCACAGCCAGCCAGAATGAAAGACAAAGCGTATTTTCCCTGGGGGAGGGTAACCCTCACTCCTTCTCCACGTACCGCCCTTCCTCTCATATTCTTACAAAAAGATGATTTACTGGCCCTGAAAGTATGGAATCTCCCTTGAACCTCCCTTTGGTCTGCCCTGCCCCACAGCTAACACTGAACTCTTTGATAGCCTCCTCCTTGAGTTCTGTGGACAGGTAGCCAAAAAAAGTAGGTGGGAAAGGACATCCAGGGTAAGAGGGCAGCCGATGCAGAGGCCAGGAGATAAGAAAGCACGCAAGCCTGGGCCACAGTGAACAGTTCACAAAGGCTGAGCAGAGCTTCTCCACCTTAGCTGCACAGTAAAATCTCCATGCTTCTGTGGCACCCGGATGAATGAAGTCAGGACCTTTGGAGTCAGGACGCAGCCATCTGTGGTCCGGATCGCAGTTTATGGCCTGGCACGCAGAGTGAGCACAAAGGCAGGCCAGCAATGAGGCTGTGGGTGCCATCAGGAAGTATGTAAAGGAGACAATGGGGCCCCTAGGGAATTGTCTGGTTTGTTGAAGGGTTTTTTCTTTATTTTATTTTTATTTTTTTTCTAGTCCATTAAAATGTTGGGGTTTTAAAATTTTTATTTATTTGTTTGTTTTTAGTTAGAGTCTTGCTCTGTCCCCTAGGCTGAGGCTGGAATGCAGTGGCGTGATTACGGCTGACTGCAACCACCACCTCCCAGGTTCAAGCCATTCTCCTGCCTCAGCCTCCCGAGTACCTGGGACTACAGGCGCATGCCACCATGCCTAGCTAATTTTTGTATTTTTAGTAGAGACGGGGTTTGGCCATGTTGGCCAGGATGGTCTCAAACTCCTGTCCTGAAGCGATCTGCCCACCTTGGCCTCCCAAAGTGCTAGGATTACAGGTGTGAGCCACCGTGCCCGGCCAGGAATTGTCTGTTTTTTAATCGTAGGAGGAGCATGACCAGATGCTGCAGGTGGATGGATAGTGAGTGGGAAGACAGCAAAGGTGAAGCAGAAAAAGCACTGAAGAGGCTATCATGGCAGCCAGGAAGGAGACTGCAGAGTCTGCAGGCCTGTGGATACACAGCAAGGATCCAGTGCACACAGCGTGTGGGGCTGAGATAGTAGAGGATGTGACATGGGAAGTCAGGGAGTGGGGAAGGCTTCATGACCGAAGGCGTGAAGAATGAAGAGCGGGTGATGGCTTGCAAAAGCAGCCTCATCAGCATCTCCTCCTGCCCTTCAAGATCTGCTGGCGGGGACAAGCTGACAAGACTGACAGCCTTCGGGGCTCCACGCTGCACTGTAGTCCTGGCCTCAGGAGCCACTGCCCCCACATGTGACACACAGTCTAAAGACATCTTAGAGCCCCAGGCAGGCTCCATCAGCTTCACGAAGGTCAGTAGATTGATCATCTTCTCCAAATCAGGATCTGAAACACAAGTGCTGATTGTGCATTTTACTGAATTTTTGCTGTAGTCTTGGAGATATCAAATTTCTGGGTCCTTTTTATTTTATGTGAATCTGAAGATAGGACATGTAAAATAGTACTATCGAGCTGGGCAGCATGGCTCCCACCTGTAATCACAGCTACAGGAGGCTGAGGCGGGAGGATCCCTTGAGGCCAGGAGTTTGAGATCAACCTGAGCAACATAGGGAACCCCACCCCAATCTGTAAATAAAGAATAAAAATAAAATAAGATAGGTGGGCACAGTGGCTCACGCCTGTAATCTCAGCACTCTGGGAGGCCAAGGCGGGCAGATCACCTGAGGTCAGGAGTTTGAGACCAGCCTGACCAATATGATAAAACCCCATCTCTACTAAAAATACAAAAAGTAGCCAGCATGGTGGTGAGCGCCTGTAGTCCCAGCTACTCAGGAGATTGAGGCAGGAGGTTGAACCCAGGAGGCGGAGGTTGCAGTGAGCCGAGATTATGCCACTGTACCCCAGCCTGGGCAACACAGCAAAACTCTGTCTCAGAAATAAAATGAGGCTATCGCAGAGAATTCCAAACACATAATCGCCATAATCATGGACTACATGTATTGTATACTTGATTTAAAATATTTTGAAAACATCCACCAAAAATGCAGGCGTCAGAGCAGAGGGAGTAACTGGCTTCCTCCTTCTTACAAACACCACCAGAAGTGGCACTTAAGGCTGGCACCAGTTTAACTCAGTTCTCTGTGCTATACCTGCCAGGTCATTTTTAATTGTTGGTTCAGTTTTACAAAGTGAACGTGAGCATCAGTCTTTCTAAAGTCTTTCGTGACTCAAATCTACACAAAATTGTTTTGAGTGAGGAAGAGGGACCCAAGAAATAAAGACATTTTACAGAAATGACACAAAGAAACAAGATCCTTTGATTATGTTGGTAGAAAAAAATTTTAATTTAAATTAGGAGATAAAGCTGAGGAAGAAACCAACCATGACTGCAAGTGGCACTAAGCACTTAGCATCTAGCGCCTTCTTAAATTTTTCTCAGTTAGGGCACCAGTAAATCCCAGTGTCTAATGCAGATTCCTGAGAGGGGGCTAGAGAGCCCTGGTCCAGTCCTCATACCCTGTGGGAGGCGGCCCCCACTCCTTCCTGGCATCTGTCTAATGAACCGTATGAATAAGTGGCTGTTTCTCCACTCTGCTGCTCATTAGAATCACCGGGGGAGGTTTGTAAACAGGCCAATGCTCCAATCCTCACCACTCGAAATTCTACAACAATTAAGCTGACTCTGGTGGTAGAGCTTGGACATCGGTATTTTTAAAAAGCCACCTGATAGACACTAGGTTTTTTGTAGAAAAAAATTTAAAAAGCCCCTCTGAGTGACTAAGGTAATTCCTAGAAGAGAGCTAGGTGATTTATGTGGGGTTTTTTTTGTTTGTTTTTGGTTTTTTCTTTGAGATGGAGTCTCACTCTGTCACCCAGGCTGGAGTGCAGTGCCGGGATCTCGGGTCACTGCAACCTCTGCCTCCCAGGTTCAAGCCATTCTCCTGTCTCAGCCTCCAGAGTAGCTGGGATTACAGGCATGCACCACTACTCCCGGCTGATTTTTGTATTTTTAGCAGAGACAAGGTTTCATCATATTGATCAGGCTGGTCTCAAACTTCTGACCTAAGGTGATCCACCTGCCTCTGCCTCCCAAAGTGCTGGGATTACAGGCATGAGCCACCGCACCCAGTACGTTCTTTTTAGAAGTCTTAGATCTGTATTTCATGGGCACTTTTCCCCTGGTCTCTCAGTCCAGAAAGAAACTCCAGAAAGGGAAGAGCCTCCTTTTGTTTTCAGCTGTGAAACATACGAGGGCAGACACACCATATGCGAAGGTCAAGACCAACATTTACAAGGGAAAATGCTTTCTGACCTAATGTTTTTGTTTGTTTGAAGGGGGAATTCTAAATTGCCTCTTGAAGTGTGTTTGGGGCTCCAGGTGCACTGAAAGATCTTCCCTGGAGCAAGGAGAAAATGCCAGTGGGACAGAGCCCCTGGGCAGGGGTGAGTGCTCTGCCTGGACACAGCCCTCAGCACTCACGTGGGAAACTGCTCAAGGCGGCCCAGAGTCCCCGCAACTAACTTCATGCCCAAGGAGTGAGCAGTTTCTCTAAATACAATAGAACCTCTGCCACTTTGAAGATAAGCTCTCACAGGCTGCTTAAAACAATAATTCTGTACTTTCTTTCCTGTTTCTAGATTTATTTTAAGTATTAGTATAAAATGTCAGAGCAGCTGATAGCAGCCAGATCAGTTTGTATAAAGCCCGACTGCCTGTTTGTAGTATATTACAGCTATATTTGACACAGGAAAGCACTTAATCATGCCTGCTATCAGCACACCACACCCACCTTTGTGAGGACCCTCAGAGGCTGTGAGATTTATCACTGTGAACTTGAACTGGATGGACAGGCCCTAATGGATAATGCAGGCTGCTTCTGAGAAGTTCGGGCTAAAAGTGTACCATCCACAACCCCAGTGCCAAGAGAAAGGTCAGGAACGCTGAGCACCTCCCAGGACCGGCCTCAGTAGATCCAACCTATGCCCTGAATTTTATCTCAGGCAGTTGAAGTCCGATGAGTATAAATCTGATGGCATGGTAAGAAACTCCCTCTGCTCCATTTTGCCCCCAAAATGGCCTCTTCTGAGGACCCATTAGCCACGTTTTCCTCTTCATACCAACTGATAAACACTACTGCTCAGATAGAAAAGGCTAGTAGCATTTCTGCAGCATTCTTGCAGTTAGCCAACCTCTTCACTGAGTCTCTCTGCACCTCAAGGGGCCCTGGGAGGCTGGCGCAGTGGAACGGGTGGTGCTGTCTAATTCACATACAGGATACCTGAGACCCACACAGCTAAGGGAGCTGGCCAATCCTGTCCCTAAATCCTTCCTCTTAAATGTGAAGCAGACCCATAGGGTCTGCTGTTGGCGTTGTACTAGAAGTTTCGGAGAAACATGGGTTCCACTCTTGGTTTCAGCATTCTTAGTGAATACCTGACCTCTCTAAACTTCTCCTTCCACCTCTAAGTGGGGATGATGTCCCTTCTGCATATCACAGGGGACTGGTGTAGAATGGATAGGAGAGCGTTATCACGTTGCCGTTAAATATTAATATTTATAAACGCCTATTGGAATCACATTTGAATTCAAACTGAGTGGTCTCAGCTCTTCGAAGGCACTTGCCAGACCTCTCTGAGCCTCAGTTTCCACATCTGTAAAATAGCAACAGTAGAATCCCATAGGTTTTCTCCTTTTTTTTTTTTTTATTATGGAAGCTTTCAATGTTGTTGTTAGTGTGTTTTTTAATTGTAAAACATTTAATTGACAAATAAGGATTATATATATTCAGAGTGCACAACATGCTTCGATACACATAGCAATGTGTAATGGTTACCTCAGTCAAGTTAATTTAACACATCCATCACCACCCGCGCTGTACATGAGGGCCCAGATCTTGTTTATCCTGTAAGTGAAAGTTTGGGCCTTTTGAACAACACCTCCTCCCTCATTTCCCCCTCCTCGAAGCCCCTGGTAACCATGGTTCTACCCTCTGCTTTTATGAGTTAAGGTTTTAGAGCATTTTTTAAAAGTAAGCATAATAGTAAGCTGCCATGTATACATGACTGATGTATACATGGTCCCAAACATTTTTTTTTGAGACGGAGTTTCGCTGTTGTTACCCAGGCTGGAGTGCAATGGCGCGATCTCGGCTCACCGCAACCTCCGCCTCCTGGGTTCAAGCAATTCTCCTGCCTCAGCCTCCTGAGTAGCTGGGACTACAGGCACGTGCCACCACGCCCAGCTAATTTTTGTATTTTTAGTAGAGACGGGGTTTCACCATGTTGACCAGGATGGTCTCGATCTCTTGACCT
>PVKV010032038.1:0-20300 GCA_004027835.1 Alouatta palliata | reverse complement strand
ATCCTGGTCAACATGGTGAAACCCCATCTCTACTAAAAATACAAAAAATTAGCTGGGCATGGTGGCACGTGCCTGTAGTCCCAGCTACTCGGGAGGCTGAGGCAGGAGAATTGCTTGAACCCAGGAGGCGGAGGTTGCGGTGAGCCGAGATCGCGCCATTGCACTCCAGCCTGGGTAACAAGAGCGAAACTCCGTCTCAGAAAAAAAAAAAAAAAAAAAAAAAAATTTCATTATATGAACATAGCATCATTTATTTAACCAGTTGCCTACTGTTGGATATTTAATAATTCCTCATTTTCGGCCGGGCGTGTTGGCTCGCGCCTGTAATCCAAGCACTTTGGAGGCCAAGGTGGGCGGATCACCTGAGGTCGGGAGTTCATGACCAGCCTGACCAACATGGTGAAACTCCATCTTGAAAAAAATAATAATAATAATAATAATAATAATAATTCCTCATTTTCACTATAACAACATTGAGTGAATATTTTTAATATAAATTTATATAAATATATGATTTTTTTTTTAGGATAAATAGATATGAGAGAAACTGCTGGAACAGAAGAGATAAAAAAACTGAACCAATTTATATTCCATGTATGAGCCCATCATGTCATCACTCTATCTACTCTCACTGGGTATAATATTTGCAAGTTTGATTTGTTTTCATTTGCATTTCATTTACAACTGGTGAAGATTAAAATTTGCACCCAGTGCTTTTGGCTCACGCCTGTAATCCCAGCACTTTGACAGGCCGAGGCCGGTGGATCATGAGGTCAGGAGTTCGAGACCAGCCTGACCAACATGTTGAAACCTCGTCTTTATACAAAAAAAAAAAATATATATATATATATATATATATATATATATAATAAAGAAAAAAATTTGCTCATCTGTTTTTTGCCAACATATGTTTTTTTCTTTTGTAAGTCATCGGTTTTACCTATTTTTCCAGCAAGATGGTGATTGTTCCTTAATGACTTTTGAAATCCTTTTCGAGATTAAGGATATTAATCCTTTCTGATTAAATGTGTTGCAAATATTATATATGTATTTTTTACGCCCATGTATTCTGGGAATTCCCCAAATTCCTGTTACTCCCCCATCACTGAGCAAGCCCTAAACAGAATGTAAAGTAGCATGTTCCCTGCTGCGGAAAAAACTCAGCATGATGACATGCCTGAAAGGTCATCTAATTCAACATACTCATTTCCCCCATGAGGAAACCAAGGACTTGAGAGAAGTGGTTAAGCTGCTGGGGCCCACTCGAGGCCCAGAAACTGAAGCAGCTGAGTCAGCACACTTTCCATCTACACAGGATTTTCAGATACACACTGTGTCTACATTGTATAGCCCATACTTAATTTCCTTCAGATTTTAAGCACAATGCTCAGATAGCTGGGGAGATATGCCAAATTATTCATAGAGTAGCAACTTTTTTTTGCCTTTTTCCCAGAGAAAGATTTTACTGTATACTGATGGGTTTTTACTCAAAAGGTAGCTCCCAGTGTTTTTTGTTTGTTTTTGGTTTTGTTTTTTGTTTTCAGACAGAGTCCCACCTTGTCACCCAGGCTGGAGTGCAGTGGCAATCTCAGCTCACTGCAACCTCCACCTCCCTGGTTCAAGTGATTCTCCTGTCTCAGCCTCCCAAGTAGCTGGAATTACAGGCATGCACCACCACACCCGGCTAAGTTTTGTATTTTTAGTAGAGACAGGATTTCACCATGTTGGCCAGGCTGGTCTCAAACTCCTGACCTCAAGTGATCCACCCGCCTCGGCTTCCCAAAGTGCTAAGATTACAGGTGTGAGCCACCACACCCAGCCATAACTACCAGTTTTTCGTTTTGATTTTGGTTTTTGTTTTTAGCTCCCAGTTTTAATATAAAAATACTTTTCAAACAGCTGTTCCCTTTCTCATCCACTTCCTTTGAGATGGATCATCTCTCTTGAGGAGAAATCGTTAAGCTTTCTAGCACTCTCTGGAAGTAGGATAAACCCTTAACTTGCAGACTGCTTAAGCTATAAAAGACGTCAAGGCATTTAATATTTTCTTCTGGATATGCAGCCCAGAGCACTGGAAGGAGTGAGGTGACTTAGTTTTAGTTTCAATGTGTAAGACTGGCGATTTGCAACTGTTTGCAAAGAGCCCACGTTGTGGAGTTGACAGTCACGATCAGATTTTCATCTCCCTTGCTGAGCAGCAGTATAACCTTGGGCAAGTCACAGAACCACAACTGCAAAATGTGAATAATCATGCATCATTTGTAGGATTTTTTTTTTTTTTTTCTTGAGACAGAGTTTCACTATTATTGCCCAGGGTGGAGTGCAATGGGGTAATCTTGGCTCACTGTAACCTCCGCCTTCTGGGTTCAAGTGATTCTCCTGCCTCAGCCTCCCAAGTAGCTGGGACTATAGGCATCCACCACGATGCCCAGCTAATTCTGTATTTTTAGTGGAGACGGGGTTTCACCATGTTGGTCAGGCTGGTCTCAAACTCCTGACCTCAGGTAATCCACCCGCCTAGGCCTCCCAAAGTGTTGGGATTACAGGTGTGAGCCACCACACCCGGCCTTGTAGGATTTTTTTTAAGGCAACTGAAAAGAACCTATCTCCCATGCCTAGCTGAATGCCTGACCCTTAGCAGAGAAGGATAACAACAAACACATTTGCCAGACGCTGTTTTAAGTGCTTTATAAAAATTACCTCACTTAATCATTACAAGACTGACTGTGGTCAATACCATTTTTGTCTCATTTTACAGCTGGGGGAACTAGGGCACAGAGAAGTAAAGTGCCCTGCCCAAGATGACAAGCTAGTGAGAAGAGATGCTGGCGTTCAGACTCTGGCAGTCCAGCCTCAGACCCCATTCATAGGTTTCTACCTTCCCTCTCCCTACCTCTCTCAGGGGGAGACTGCCTACCCCTGAAACTTTGATAGGACTAAGCAATCCAAAAACAGTGGCAGAGGATGAAGAAGAAGAGCTGGAAATACATTTTTATGCTGGTGGGTGATTTCCTTCTTCCTACAAGCCTGATTTCTTACAGCATTTTAAAGATTCTTCCTTAATCAGACACCCCACACACCATTTGAATAGCACAAGACCGCCATCTTTGTAGAGGGCAATTCAACAGAAGCCAGCAGTGTCCTTAGTGTATTTGACACCCAGGACTAATCATTTATCAACCTCTCTCCTCTAGGTGACAAACTTGTTTTCCTAGTAACGTGTAGAATCAAGAATAGTCTCTTTTTTTTTTTTTCATTCATTCTTTAGCTTTAAAACAACAAGTTGATTTTTTTTTTTTTTTTTTTTTTTTTTTTTTTTGAGACAGAGTCTTGCTCTGTTGCCAGGCGCCAGGCTGGAGTGCAATGGCACAATCTCGGCTCACTGCAATCTCCACCTCCTGGGTTCAAGCAATTCTCCTGCCTCAGCCTCCCAAGTATCTATTAAACTTCTAAATGTATGGACCTTCTAATCCAGCAATTGCAATTCTTTGAACACAATGTCCTGATGTATCTATACAAGTAGTCCAAATATGCAAGAACTTCCATTGCTACATTATTCATGACAGCAAAAAAAAAGAACTGGAAAGAACTGAAAGATCCAGTAAGAAGCAGGGGTTAAATTAACTATGCCATATCCATTCCAGAGAATCCACTCAGCATTAGAAAGAATTAGGTCAGCCTGTTTGTATTGCCCAGGAAGGGTATGATATACAGACATACTTCAGAGGTATTGCAGGTTCAGTTCCAGACCACTGCAATAAAGTGAATCTTGCAATAAAATGAGTCACACAATTTTTTTATTTCCTAGTGCACATAAAAGTTATGTTGGCCAGGCGCAGTGACTCACACCTATAATCCCAGCACTTTGGGAGGCCGAGGCCGTTGGATCATCTGAGGTCAGGAGTTTGAGACCAGCCTGACCAACATGGAGAAACCTCGTCTCTACTAAAAATACGAAATCAGGAGGGCATGCTGGCGCATGCCTGTAATCCCAGCTACTTGGGAGGCTGAGGCAAGAGAATTGATTGAATCTGGGAGGCGGAGGTTGCAGTGAGCCAAGATCGCACCATTGCACTCCAGCCTGGGCAGCAAGATTGAAACTCTGTCTCAAAAAAAAAAAGTTATGTTTACACTATACATTATGTCTAAAAGTGTACATAGCTTAATTTAATACTTCTTTGCTTAAAAATGCTAACAATACAGCCTGGACAATACAGTGGGACTCCGTCTGTATAAAAAGTTTTTTAAAACTACCGAGGTGTGGTAGAGCACACTTGTAATCACAGCTACTCAGGAGGCTGAGGTAGGAGGATTGCTTGAGTTCAGGAGGCTACAGTGAGCTATGATTGCCCCACTGCACTCCAGCCTGGGCAACAGAGAAAGACCCTCTCTCAATCAAAAAGAAAAAAAAAGCAACAATCATCTGAGCCTTCAGCAAGTCCTAATCTCTTTGCCTCAGTGTTGATGGCTGCCAACTGATGAGGGTGGTAATTGCTGCAGGTTGGAGTGGCTGTGGCTATTTCTTAAAATAAAATGACACTGAAGTTTGCCGCATTGATAGATTCTTCCTTTCATGAAAGATTTTTCTCTATAGGATGAAATGCATTTTATCCACAGCAGAACTTCTTTCAAATTGGAGCTAATCCTCTCAAATCCTGCAAGGCTTTATCAACTAAGTTTACGGAATATTCTTTTTTTTTTTTTTTTTTTTGAGACGGAGTTTCGCTCTTGTTGCCCAGGCTGGAGTGCAATGGCGCGATCTCGGCTCACCGCAACCTCCGCCTCCTGGGTTCAAGCAATTCTCCTGCCTCAGCCTCCCGAGTAGCTGGGACTACAGGCACATGCCACCATGCCCAGCTAATTTTTGTATTGTTAGTAGAGACGGGGTTTCACCATGTTGACCAGGATGGTCTCGATCTCTTGACCTTGTGATCCACCCGCCTCGGCCTCCCAAAGTGCTGGGATTACAGGCGTGAGCCGCCGTGCCTGGCAGTTTACAGAATATTCTAAATCTTTTGTTGTCACTTCAACAGTTTTCACAGTATATTCACAAGCAGATTCCATCTCAAGAAACAACTTTCTTGGCTCATCCATAAGAAGCAATTCCTCAGGCATTCAATTTTCACATGAGATTGCAGGCACTCTATCCTACCTTCAAGCTCCACTTCTAATTCTAGCTCTCTTGCTCTTTCTACCATATTGGCAGTTACTTCCTCCTCTAACGTATTAAATCCTCAAGTCATTCATGAGGCTTGGAATCAACTTCTTCTGAACTCCAGTTATTGTTGATATTTTGACTTCCTTCCATGAATCGCAAATGTTCGGAGTGGCATCTAAAATTCAGAAGATTTTAAATTTACTTTGCCCAGATCCATCAAAGGATTCACTATCTATGGCAGCTACAGCCTTACAAAATGTATTTTTAAATAATAAGATGTGAAAGTTGAAAGTACTCCTTGATCCATGGGTTGCAGAATAGATATTGTGTTAACAGGCATGAAAACAGCATTAATCTCCTTGTACATCTCCATCAGAGCTCTTGAGTGACTAGGTGCCTTGTCTATGAGCTGTAATATTTTCAAAGGAATCTTTTTTTCTGAGTAGTAGGTCTCAACAGTGGGCTTAAATTATTCAGTAGACCATGCTGTAAATAGATGTGCTGTCATCAAGGCTTTAGTTGTTCCATTTGTAGAGCACAGGCAGAGTAGATTTAGCATAATTCTTAAGGCCTTAGGATCTTTCGGGATAGTAAGTGAGCACTGGCTTCATCTTAAAGCCGCCAGCTGCATTAGCCCCTAACAAGAGAGTCTGCCTGTTCTTTGAAGCTTTGAAGCCGGGTATTGACCTCTCACTAGCTATGAAGGTCCTAGATGGATATTCTTCCAATAGAAGGTTGTTTTGTCTCCATTGAAAACTCTATTGTATACTGTAGCCACCTTCATCAATGACCTTAGCTAGATCTTCTGGATAACCTGCTGTATTTATTCATCAGAACCTGCTCCTTCTGTTTAGACTTTGGTGTTATGGAGATGGCTTCTTTCCTCAAACCTAGTGAATCAACCTCTGCTATCCTCATACTTTTCTTCTGCAGCTTCCTCACCTCTCTCAACCTTCATAGAATTGAAGCAAGTTAGGGCCTTGTTCTGGACTAGTCTTTGGCTTAAAGAAATTGTATAGCTGGTTTGATCTTCTACCCAGACCACTAAAGCTTTGTCCAAGCAATAAGGCTGTTTCACTTCCTTATCCTTCATGTGTTCCCAGGAGTTGAATTTTTCATTTCCTTCAATATCTATTTCCCTTTGCATTGACAACCTGGCTAACTGGCATGAGAGGCTTAGTTTTTGGCCTGTCTCAGCTTTCAACATGCCTTCTGCATTCAAAACATTTCTAGCTTTTGATTTAAAGTGAGAGACACATGACTCTGTTTTTCCCTTAAACACTGAGAACCCATTACAGGTTTATTAACTGGCCTAATTTCAATATCATTGTATCTCAGGGAATAGGGAGGCCCAAACAGAGAAAGAGATTGGGGGAACAGTTAGAATACGTACAACATTTATCCACTAAGTTTGCTGTCTTACATGGGCATGATTCATCGTGCCCCAAAACAATTGCAATGGCAGCATCAAAGGTCACTGATCACAGATCCCCATAACAGATACAATAATAATGAAAACGTTTGAATTATTTTGAGAATTACCAAAATATGACAGAGACATGAAATGAGCATATGCTGTTGGGAAAATGGTGCTGATAGACTTGCTCAACACAGAGTTGCCACAAACCTTGAGTTTGTAAAAAATGCAACATCTGTGGAGTGCAATCAAATAAGGTATGCCTGTATCAGTAACTGAAAAAAAGCAAGCAGTTGAACCAACTGGGAAGGGTTTCCCATTTATGTGGAAAGATAAATGTTCAGACTTAGTCTGGCACAATCTATTTTCCCTTGCCGTGAAGGGTATTGGTCCGGCCAGAGGAAAGATCTCTGCAATGATGGATAAATTGAAGTTTACTGGGAATTCTCAGCTCACCTTTCACATGTCCCACTATAGATTAAATTGTACTAGGAACATATCAGTTACTCCCTAAATTGCCTAAGGGAGAAGAGGAACAAAGAGGAATAATCTAAGAACCTAAGTTTATTCAGATTTTCTTAGACTTTTTCAATCTTCTTTTGAAATATAGACATATGGGCCAGGCGCAGTGGCTCACGCCTATAATCCCAGCACTTTGGGAGAGGAACAAAGAGGAATAATCTAAGAACCTAAGTTTATTCAGATTTTATTAGACTTTGTCAATCTTCTTTTGAAATATAGACATATGGGCCAAGCACAGTGGCTCATGCTTGTAATCCCAGCACTCTGGGAGGCTGAGGTGGGTGAATCAGTTGAGGTCAAGAGTTCGAGAACGGCATGGCCAACATGGTGAAACCCCGTCTCTACTAAAAATACAAAAATTAGCCAGTGTCGTGGCATACGCCCGTAGCCCCAGCTACTGGGGAGGCTGAGACAGGAGAATCACTTGAACCCAGGAGGTGGAAGTTGCAGTGAGCTGAGATTGCGCCACTGCACTCCAGCCTAGGCAATGGAGCAAGACTGTCTCAAAAAAACAAAAAGAAAGAAATGTAGACATATGTACTTTTTACATAGATGATATTGCAGATACACAGCAATAGAATAAAATATTTCCCTAGATGCTCAGCCTCTGATTAAAGGTCAGAAAGATCAAGAAACAGCAAAACAAATACATAATGACCCTGAAACGGCCAGGATATTCCAGAGCAAAATTCTTTTTTAATGTTTCAGTTCATTGCCTATGCATATACACTGTTCAATTAACATGATATTTCAAATCCATAGAAGTCTAAAAACAGTGACAGAATATCTGCCTTTAATTGTCTTTAAACTAGGCCTACTTTTAAGGACCCTAATGTGGCAGAAGATAATAAAGAAAATGTTAATACCATTTAGACTAGGCCCACAGGTTTAAAAAAAATTTTTTTTTTTTTTACTTAGTTAATAATGTCTCTGACCCTCACTTTTTTTTCTCTATAGAAGAAATTATTTCATTTGGAGAGGTCATGCATTGGCACAGGCAGAATGGTGTGGTTGTACTTTATCACCATAAAGTCCCATATAGCTAGGACCTCAGCGAATAAAATGCTAAGTTAGAGAGAGGAGATGCAAAGTTCTGCATATAAATGACCTCACTCTCTGCTTCATCCCACAAAACATTAAAATTTAAACAGCCAAGTTCTATAATAAAGGTAAATGCAAAATGCCAAGAGAACCCTAAGGACAGAGTGTTAAAATCTTCCAGGGTGGTGGGGTGGGGAGCGTGGAGAGGAGGAACATTTGAATCTGGTCTTGGAGGAGAGAAAGAAAATAGGACTGATGGGCCGCATGCAGGCAGCGGAAGCGGCGGGCGGCCACGTGAGTGTACACGTGGGTATTTGGAGAATAGAAAGCTGGCTATGGTGGCTGAAGCAAGGTGGGAGATGATGTTGGAAAGGGACAATGGGGACAATTTGTCAAGAGCCCTTTATGCCATAGTAAGTAGGAAATAACCTCCATCCAGCCTTCTCTTTCCTTACTTTTCTCCTCAGCCCTGCAACCTCAGCCTCCCAGATTCGAGCGATCTTCCTGCCTCAGCCCTGCCTCAGCCCTCCTAGTAGCTAGGATTACAGGCACGCACCACCGTGCCCAGCTAATTTTTGGATTTTTAGTAGAGACGGGGGCTTCACCAAGTTGGCCAGGCTGGTCTTGAACTTCTAACCTCAGGTGATCCACCCGCCTCAGCCTCCCAAAGTGCTAGGATTACAGGTATGAGCCACTGTGCCCGGCCTCTGTCCCTGCTTTACCTAGCCAATGCAGTTTCTCATGCATTTTTCTGGAGCTATTACATTGTTACATAAATTCACATGCATATAAGTATGAATGCATGTAATGATTACACACACATTTTTACATACAAACAGCAGCATACTGCTTTGCTGCAATTTCTCCGGACTACGCAACATCCCTTATGCTCTCCCTGGCCTTTCCTGCTTCAACAGCTTTAATCCTGCTGTCATAACCTTTCCTGCCCTGGCTCTGCCTGGTGAACTTCTACCCATCCCAGAGCCCAGCTCAAATGCTACCTCTCGCATGAGGCCTTCCAGAAGCTCCCAATAAGCAATATATTTCTCCCTTATCTGAGCTCACATGTCATCTTTAAATACTTTCACATTTTTTTTGGAATAGTGATTACAAGCCTATCATAACATTTTAAAAGTACAAAAGTGAAAAATATATCTCCCTGCTAGGCCTGTCCTCTCGTGCCCAGGCTGCTTTCCCAGCGGCAACCATCATACTAAGTTTCTCATGCATTTTTCCAAAGCTATTACTTATTACATGAACTCACATGCATGTATGTATAAATGCATGTGAGTAATTATCACACACACTTTTTTTTTCTTTTTTTGAGACAGAGTCCTGCTCTGTCGCCCAGGCTGGAGTGCAGTGGCGCAATCTCGGCTCACTGCAACCTCTACCTTCTGGATTCAAGCCATTCTCCTGCCTCAGCCTCCCAAGTAGCTGGGACTACAGGCATATGCCACCACACCCGGCTAATTTTGTATTTTTAGTAGAGATGGGGTTTCATCATGTTGGCCAGTCTGGTCTCAAACTCCGCACTTCAGGTGATCTACCTGCCTTGGCCTCCCAAAGTGCTGGCATTACAGGCGTGAACCACCACACCCAGCTTCATACATACATTTTTATGTACAAACTGCAGCATACTATACTTTACTCCGTGATGACTTTCTCACTTAATAATAGATTATAAATCTTTTTCCTCATCAGTAGATTGAGTCACCTAACTCTTTCTAAATTCCTTTAGTACAAGACTAAACAATTCCTTCCATCATGGATAAATCTGAAAATATAACTTTGATTTTAAGAGTCCATGTGGTGGTTGAGACTTTTTCTCACTATACTGTATATAGAGGCAGCTTGTGGTGATCAGAGCCCTGGACTGACGATCAGGCTTGAATCCCAGCTCTACCACTAGTTATGTGTCCTTGCTCATGCCATTTAGCCTCTCCAAACGTGTTTTCTTATCTGCAAAATTAGGCATTGAACTAGATGGGTTCTCAGGGTCCCTCCAAGGCTGCTAGTTCGTTTCTGTGAACCATCAATATCACATGCTGCCTTGAGAGCAGATTTGAATAGAGAAAAGAGTGAAGGAGCAGAGAGACTAAAGCTCCTGCCACCAGATGACCTTTCCCTGCTCCCAGGCTGTTGCTCACACCTTCCTTGCCTTCTATAACCTTCCCTCTCCACATCCAGCCTTGGCCCACTGAGTCTGGGCTCGTCAGCCAAGCTAAGCACAAGGGGCCCCAGCAGGTGCCTGATTTCCAAGACTGGTCAGTAGCCCCTGTCTTATTGTTACAGAAGGAAGAACAGAATTTGGATATGTTTTCCTGGGAACATATTCCATCCCAGTTGAGAGTCCACTGCCCTCATTGTAGAGAGAATGTGCATATAATGAATGCCTTAGAAAGCTCTCAGAAGCTTGGAGAAACCACCAGCTCATCTGCAGACTCTCAGTAGCAGAACAACCGTGTGGCTAAGGAGGCTGAGAGACCCAGAGTGAGTGTCGTTTGAGCTCAATGAAATCCTTCCATTCTCCAAGGCATCCCCGTCCTTTGCCGGACAAAAAGGCAGCCATGGGTCACATCACTCATTTGCCTCCCAAATGTCCACACCAAGGACAGAAGGTATGGACCTTGTACAAAGTATCTTATTTTATTTATTATTTTTGAGACGGAGTTTCTCTCTCGTTGCCCTGGCTGGAGTGCAATGGCATGATCTCAGCTCACTGCAACCTCCATGTCCGGGTTCAAGCGATTCTCCTGCCTCAGCCCCTCGAGTAGCTGGGATTACAGGCATGTGCCACCACGCCCAGCTAATTTTTGTATTTTTTTAGTAGAGACAGGGTTTCTCCATGTTGGTCAGGCTGGTCTCAAACTCCCAACCTCAGGTGATCCGCCTGCCTCAGCCTCCCAAAGTGCTGGGACTGCAGGCGTGAGTCACCGCGCCCAGCCTCCACAACCTTCAAACAGTCAAATAACACGTACCAGATGTCCATTAGGAGAGCTACTGGTATACGCCCTAAACTGGAAAGGTGCTCACTAATCGCCTGCTCTCAGAAGGGTGATTTGTGACTCTCGCCAGATTATCCGCAGCTCCAACATGGAGTTGGACATCCATCTTTGACGCCATCTCAAGTAGCGCACACAGCTATTATTGACATGTTTGACACCAGGAGGCAGAATCCTCCGTTTCTAGCAGCAGGGACTTTCAGAAAACACACTCGTTGTGGAATTAATTTGCCACCTCTATTCATTTTTGCCTTAATTTGTCTCTACTTCTAAAATACAAGTCAAGCTGCCACACAAAATAACTTTTATAAGGTGGGGGGAAGAAAATACACCTCTGTTATCATTGAATTCCTTACTATTGTAGACAAATATTTAATAATATGGGGAAAGCATGTGACAACATTGCTATATGGATAAAAGAAAAGCAAGTTCAAACTGGTATGTGCAACATGGTCCTGATTTTTTAGTAAAAATAGAAGAAAAAAGCAAGGACCTACGCCAGGATTTTAACAATGCTCGTACTGGTGCAATTACGGATTTTTTGTGTGTGCTTATCTATGTCTTCTGAGCTCCTTCACAGACATATACCACTTCTGTAACAAAAAAAAAAAGTAAAAATCAAATCTCATGATCTTTTGTAAAAGAAAATATAGGGTCGGACATGGTGGCTCACGCCTGTTACCCCAGCACTTTGGGAGGCCGAAGCAGGAGGCACACGGTCAGGAGATCGAGACCATGCTGGCTAACACAGTGAAACCCTGTCTCTACTAAAAATACAAAAAATTAGCCGGGCGTGGTGGCACACGCCTATAGTCCCAGCTACTCAGGAGTCTGAGGCAGGAGGATTGCTTGAACCTGGGAGGCGGAGGTTGCAGCGAGCTGAGATTGCAGCACTGCACTCCAACCTGGGTGACAGAGCGAGACTTCATCCCAAAAAAGAAAGAAAGAAACATAAACACATCGTCATTTCTTCCTGGGAAGAGGTGACATTTGCTAGTATCACTGGATAGTCACTTTCAAGAAAGTATGGCCCAGCAGGACTGGATCCTGGGTCAGGATTGACCCCAACTCATGAAGTCACTTGTACAAGTCCAGGACCCCGACCCTCCTGCCACAGCTGACAGAAGAGCAAGTCTCAGTAGGCCTGTAAGTGGCCTTCTCACTCATCCTTGAACTCCACAGGGCAGGGGTCTTTCAGACACCACGCAATTTTTTTTTTTAATTTGGAATATTCCAGTGATTTGGATTGTGTCCAACCCATCCTGCTCAGCATGCTAGAAAGATTTCTAGGAGAACTAAGATCCTAGGAATATTGGTTTCTAGGGTCTCACTATAATGATTTATGGAACTTCTTTCCTTTTGTCATTGGGACCAGAATAATCAAGTTGGTTGAAATCTGGAAGATCATCTTCTAATCCTGCCCCCAAATTTCAGTCATCTCGTAACCATATTTAAACTATTATTTACTTGATATGTTTTAAAAATCAACTCTAAGTGAACTCACGTGGCCTTTTCCTAAATAGATGAAATCCATAGATTTGATTGTCACTTATAATTTTTTTCTGAAAACATTCAAATAAATATATATCTATTAAAAATATTTTTTAAATGCTTGCCCTAAAAACATCTTGTTTCCCACCATCAGTACACACATTGTGCTTCAGGAAATACATATCCAATCCAGCAATTCAATCCTCAAAGTTTTCAGAGAAACTGACACTTAGAGAAATAAACCTCTTGCCTAAAGACTCATATTTTTGTGAAAAGTCCTTATGTTTTTATTGTTTCCTCTTTTTTTTGAGATGGAGTCTCACTCTGTCACCAGGCTGGAGTGGTGCAATCTCTGCTCATCGCAACTTTCGCCTCCTGGGTTCAAACGATTCTCCTGCCTCAGCCTCCAGAGTAGCAGGGACTACAGGCATGCGCTAATTTTTTTGTATTTTTAGTAGAGGCGGGATTTCACTATGTTCACCAGGCTGGTCTCAAACTCCTGGGCTCAAGCAATTCACCCGCCTTGGCCTCCCAAAGTGCCGGGATTACAGGCGTGAGCCACTGCGCACGGCCTAAAAACTATTTTCTTAAAAGTATCAAAGAGCTAAAAAAAACCAGGAACTGTCAGGCCAAAACCTAAGAATGAAAGAGAAGCCAGTGAGGTAAACAGCATTTGTCAGCTGAAAGAAATGGAGATGAACAAGCGGAAAACAAGCTGCCGTTCCGATGGCCTCATGGGGCAAGGATGACAGAAGTCAAAGGTCTGAGTCCACCCAGGGTGGAAAAATAATGGACCCCAACATATATTTTATTTGTTTGTTTTTTGATACAGAGTCTTGCTCTGTCACCCAGGCTGGAGTGCAGTGGCATGATTCTGGCTCACTGCAACCTCCGCCTCCCAAGTGCAAACGATTCTTGTACCTCAACTTCCCAAGGAGCTGGGATTACAGGCATGCACCACCACACCGGGCTAATTTTTGTATTTTTCGTAGAGATAGGGTTTCACCATGTTGGCCAGGCTGGTCTTGAATTCTTGACATCAAGTGATCTGCCCGCCTTGGCCTCCCAAAGTGCTGGGATTACAGGCATGAGCCACCACGTCCAGCCTCCCAGTACATACAGTTTAGCCAGAACACCAAAGGGTACCCCATCAGGGTAAGAGTGAGTCCGAAGTAATTCCACCCCCTTCCCTATCCCAAGAAACTGGAGAGGGGCATCACCTTAGACTGTTTAGAGAAGGAAGGAAAGGAGGGAGGGAGAGAGGGGAAGGAATAGACATACAGTGCTTGAGAGATTGGAGTCCACCCAGGTAACTGGCATACGTTTTCCAAAATCCTCTCTGAAGAAACATTTTTAACTTAGGCCTTGGGAAACTCATACCAATCATTTTTCGAGGCCTGTGAAGAGCCTACAAAGACAGTCCTTTTGTTCTCTGAAGTCCTTTTGTCTCTGAGGGACAAAAAGAGAAGAGAAATTGCTGCGGTGTTCAAAATTCATGGTCTCCTATTTCCCTCATTCTCAGGACTTCTGCAAGGCACCCACTCCTGATACTCCTGATTTCTCATCAGAGGAACCTCACTGGACACACGGTGTTGCAGTTTGAAAGAAAATGGGCAGCCTTACCAGGTAGTTTTTACCAAGATAATGAATTTGCCATGGTTCTTGGCCTCACCTTACACCCTCAGAAATCTGATTCCCTCAACTAACAAGAAAGTGTCTGACATTCCAGAGTGAAACTCACTTTAACCAAACTCACAAGATTTGCTTATATACCAGGATGCCAATTCATTTGCTGACCATGAGAAATGCTGCTCTCATGAGGACTAGAATACCATCAACACTATCTGTGTACTCTTTCCCCATGGGGAGAGCCATTGCAAAGACAAACTATGATACCAAGACAATACCAAGGCATTCCCTGATCAACAGGGACTCAGAGTGAAAGGAGGTTGCTGAATGATCCGAGAACAGGCTTTAGCCTAAGCCTCACCTTCTCCCCCGTGGTCTTATTCATGGGATCAAAACTGGGGAAGTCCATTAGCCAAGATTCTCTCTCAACTGACAATGCATGGATCGGCACTGCCAGAATATAATTCTCAAACATGCCTGTTTTCCATGGACGACCAACTCCCAACTTGCTGATTAGTACCTCTGCATAAAATCCAACTTCTCCGGAGGGCTCTAGTCCTCTTCATGTGCTAGGCTTCCCTAGGCTTGCCTTGGTAGCACCAAGCCTACCTGAAATTACTTTCAAGAGACAATTGCAACAGAGGCTGAGACGGGAGGATCGCTTGAGGCCAGGAGTTCAAGACCAGCCTGGGCAATATAGTGAAACTCTGTCTCTAAAAAAGAAAAAGAAAAAAGAAACAACATAGAAATACAAAAAAAAAACAAAAAACAAAAACAAAAACCCACTCCAGGACAGAGCATTAGCTAAACTTCTGAAATCTCAAAGTGAACTGAAATGTACCAGAGGATAATCTCCAAATGCCATCCACCTTCTCTAACCCCCTTGCCACCTGTGCATGATGCCCATATCTTGTAACAGTCTCATGTACCGTGCATTCATCAGAAAGCTTCCTTCTGCCCTGCCATCCCCAAAGCGCCACCCATACCACCACCCACCGACCAAATAGCCAAGGAAGAGATTAAGAAACCTGCATTACATCAAGCAAGTCTTCACAGTACTGTATGCTTCATGCATTTAAGCTTTTAAAACAAAGGAACCAGGCCAGGCGCAGTGGCTCACGCCTGTAATTCCAGCACTTTGGGAGTCTGAGGCAGGCAGATCACTTGAGCTCAGGAGTTTGAGAGCAGCCTGGCCAACGGGTGAAACTCCCATCTCCCCTAAATATACAAAAATTAGCTGGGTGTGGTGGTGCGCGCCTGTAGTCCCAGCTACTCGGGAGGCTGAGGCAGGAGAATCGCTTGAACCTGGGAGGCGGAGGTTGCAGTAAGTGAGGATCGTGCCACTGCACTCCAGCCTGGGCCACAGAGCAAGACTCCATCTCAACAACGAAAAAAAAGGAACTAGAAGAAGGAACGTTACCATGGAGAGGCTGAGGAGCAGTGGTCTAAGGCAGCTGTGCTTGGATGACACAGCTGAGTGCAGTCGCTATCTCAGGTACCTTCTGGAATTTTTCCCCCACCACCTCTCTCACCAGAGCGACTCTTTGGTAACTAGGTAACTATATCTGTTGTTGTTAGTTGTCTTAACTGGACCCTAACAAGGATTTTCTTAGAGAATTTTTGTTTTGTTTTGTATTAAGAAATCTTACTAAATCTTAACTAAAGTTAAATTTGAAACCCTCTCAGTGAACTCTTCTGTGTTCCATTTCCCATGAGGCTTTACGATCCTAGCCCAAGGCGTGTGTGTGTGTGTGTGTGTGTGTGTGTGTGTATGTTTGAGAGAGAGAGAGAGAGAGAGAGAGAGAGAGAAATCAGGAACTAGAAGAGTGAGATCCACACCTGCCACTTTTCTAAAACAAGGTTCAAGGCAACTTTCACTATCATAGTTAGCCACCCGTGAATAAACTATGTCCCTCTTTTTTGCACCATTGTTCACATAATGATACAGAGGGGTTTGTTTCTCTATCACACAAGAAGTCTGTTTTCCCTTCTCCCTCCTTTAATGATATTCTCCTGGCTGAACTCCAGTGTCTTCCCAACCATGAGTCATCACTGCTATTTCTGCATAAAATAGGGTGTTCTGGGCCTCTCACTTCTAAGAAGGACTATAGTTCAGAAAAGTCTGATAAGATGGTAAGATCCTCACAGCACACGTCTTGGTCTGCGATTATGAGCGACCCAGTTTAGCGGAACCCTCCCTGTAGGGAGACAGCAAAGGAAGCAGTTCCCCAGTCTATCAGCAGTGGCTGCCATTCCCACTGATAAGGATCCCCTGCAAGGAAGTCTGACCCTCGGGGTTTCAGCCAATTGGCATGGCTAGCATCCAAAAGCCCCGTCAGGAGCATCTTACCAGAAGGTCCCTGCCTACATGGAGTGAATGAAGGGTGATAAAAAGTCCTCTCCCTACCAAATGTATCTTCCACCCTTGGAGCAGCCCTTTCTCTTGAGGTTTGTTACTTTGTTGAAATGCAAATATTTTTGGAAGGTAAAGCCTTTTTCTTTTTTTTTAACCATTAGCACATTTACACAAATGTGCATCCAGTCCCATTCTTTCCTCAAAGCCACTTTTGACTGGAAGAGAAGGAAGTTTTTAAAAAATCACCATGGTTAGGCACGGTGGCTCACACCTGTAATCCCAGCACTTTGGGAGGACGAGGCGGGTGGATCACAAGGTCAGGAGTGCAAGACCAGCCTGGCCAAGATGCTGAAAACCCATCTCTACTAAAAACACAAAAATAAGCCAGGCATGGTGGCAGGTGCCTGTAATCCCAGCTACTCGGGAGGCTGAGGCAGGGAATTGCTTGAACCTGGGAGGTGGAGGTTGTAGTGAGCCAAGATCGTGCCACTGCTCTCCAGCCTGGGCAACAGAGCGAGACTCCATCTCTAAATAAATAAATATCACCTACATACAAAAGAGAGGTGAGGATAGGAAGATACGTCTTACTGGGCATTCATCCTATTCAGCCCATTCCCAGCTAAGCGCAAGCCCCCACTGACTTCATATAGCACTGTAGCCCACCAGTTTCCCATGTCATCTGTGGATTATCTGAAGTGACATTAATCTGAACTCTCAACACTATCAATCATGTAATCATTCCTCACATATGTGTTGCACTCTGACGACAGGCTAGGGAATATTCTAGATTTTGCATAGAGGACAAAGTAAACTGGGGAACTCTAATCCATCCCAAGGTCAAGTGTCCAATGTATGGATGAAGATTGCCTGGGCTTGTAATATTGACCATAATGAAGATGTTAGGGAAGCATTCGGCAGTTAATTCGCTTCATTTGCTATCCACCCCACAGTCCTGGCAAGTATCACTAGTCATAATTTACAAAGCAGTCAAGGCCCAGGGCAGTGAAGTCAGGGCAGTCTCCAGATTTAATCATCTAAATCATTGTCTAAATCATTACTCCCATAAAACTGGGAGTTGTTTACAATGTTTTCTTGGGAAACTGTATTTTTAAAGCATCGGATGAATCAGAAGCACAGTCCAGCTCGAGGAATACTGCTAGACAGCTCAGGGCAGCCTTCTCAGACAGCTTTTCATTTGACCACCATAATTCAGGAAGGAAAGATTATGACATTATAATTCCCATTTTACAACTGAAGCAGCTTAAGCACAGAAAAAAGCAATCCAGTCAAAAAGTAAAACAAAACAAAACAAATCTCATCTCTTTTTCCATTTTATTTCCTTTTCGTCTCTTACAAACAAACTAACGGAACTATCAGAACAAATTATCTCCTGGGCAATCATTTATGACTCCACTGTTTGCAAAACCTTTTGGTCTTTGTACCATCCACATAAGAGCAATCAAACAGCTAGCTATGAACCCAACAAAACTACCCCCAAGACATCAACTATGACGCTTAAATGTCTTCCTGCATCACTTGATTTTTGCCATTAAAAATAATCAATATTACACTTTGGGAGGCCAAGGCAGGTGGATCACTTTAGGCCAGGAGTTCAAGACCAGCTCAGCCAACATAGCGAAAGCCTGTCTCTACTAAAATTACAAAAAATTAGCCAGGTATAGTGGTGCACGTCTGTAATCCCAGTTACTTGTGTGGCTGAGGCAGGAGAATGGCTTGAGCCTGGGAGGCGGAGGTTGCAGTGAGCTGAGATTGCACCAATGCACTCTGGTCTGGGTGACAAAGTGAGAGGCTGTCTCAAAAATAAATAAAGTTTTAAAAAATAGAAATAAAATACATGTTAAATAAAATATTGTTTGTTCCATTCAACCTACAAAACATATCTCGAGGGACTAGTGTGCTAATATACAAAGATATACATCCGAAATAAGACATAGTTCCTACTTTTAAGATATTTATAGTACAATGAGAGATGACCAACAATTACAACATAAAGTAAGCTGTTCATTAATTTAATGTCTGACATTCTCCATGGCAGGCATTGTTAGTTTTTACTCCATATCTGTGCCTCTCCTTGTCATCAGTAATAGATAACACGCAGCTTCAGGCAATGGATCATGTCTGCCCTCGCCCAGTATTTCTCAACTTTTTTTTTCCAACATCATCTCCCGAAGAGCATTTTTAGACTCTTTTTTCCTAATTGCCCCATCCATGAAATTTTAATACCATAGATAAATTTTATGTCTGCATATATGCTGTATGTTTAACTGTGCCTTGTACATATAAAGAATAAGATATTTTTTCTGCCTTTTCCCTCCCACAAAAGCAATATCATTCCTTTAAAGGCTGATATCAACAGCAACCCCCCATCCACGTGCCACCCCAACCCTCACCCCATTCTCCACCATGTTCCCCACACCCACCCACCCTGCCTGTTAGGAATGCATGGTCTAAGGGAATTGTTAATAACAAGTCTATTTCCTGCTTCCCACCGTAATAGTAGCTGGGGTGGCCGTGTAACCCACTTCTACCAATGACATGGAAGCTGACATCCATTTGGGAGGTCTCTGAGAAAATTCTTGTTTTCTTGGAAAATGAGACAGCCACTGCCAACTCAGCCTCCTTTCCATCCCAAACCTCCCATGCGTCTTGAGTACATAGCTAGAAGCGGCAGCAGTCATCTTGCAGCCATGACAAAAGACAACAGAATGGCAGCCAGTCTCATTGAGCCACTGGCCGAGACCCAGAAACACAGACCTCTGAACTTCCTGTTATGTGGAGAAATGAATCCTGGTTGCTTTAAGCCCTGCTGGTGGGTATTGTATAACTAGCAATCATACAATCGTTACACAAAGCATTGTTAACTGATCAGCTGTGTGCCTCACAAGCAACAGCTGTCCTCTTATGAGCATCAGTTATTGTTAAACAAAGCCAGAAAGAAGTACACACAAAAAACCAAATGCAATCAGGAATATTACACAAATCAGACATGAGATTTCACTCACGTTTAAGAGTTAAAGTCTTTTCTCTCTCTTACCTAATTTATAAAAAAAAAAAAAAAAAAGAGTTAAAGTCTTTTTCACTAAATCAACTTTTCAAAGAGTTGTATGATATTCCAACTAATATTTGGCATTTGGAATGAACAAACTTTTAGCTATTTGGTATTACTGTGTAGAAAAATGGCCATGAAAGGATACAAGGTAATTTTCCTTTATTTTCCTACTTTACACAAAATTAACATATTTATGATTTACCTAGGAGATATGTTTTTCAAAATATTTGAAAGTCAATTCTTTTCTAATTGAATATTTCATATGCTTAAGAAAAATGTGTTTCTTAAAGACCTCTCGACTGGGCACCATGGCTCAGGCCTATAATCCCAGCACTTTGGGAGGCCGAGGTGGGTGAATTTGCTTGAGGAGTTCAAGATCAGTCTAGGCAACATGGTGAAACTCCGTCTCTACAAAAAAATACAAGACTTAACTGGGCATGGTGAGGTGTGTTTGTAGTCCCAGCTATTCAGGAGGCTGAGGTGTGAGAATCACCTGAGCCCAGGAGACGGAGGTTGCAGTGAGCCATGACCATGCCACTTGCTCTCTAGCCTGGGCAACAGAGTGAGATCCGGTCTCACTAAAAGACAAAAGAAAAAAAGAATCCCTTTGG
>PVKV010032037.1:7100-20401 GCA_004027835.1 Alouatta palliata | reverse complement strand
AATTCTCCTGCCTCAGCCTCCTGAGTAGCTGGGACTACAGGCGCACGCCACCACGCCCAGCTAATTTTTGTATTTTTAGTAGAGACGGGGTTTCACCACGTTGACCAGGATGGTCTCGATCTCTTGACCTCGTGATCCACCCGCCTCGGCCTCCCAAAGTGCTGGGATTACAGGCGTGAGCCACCGCGCCCGGCCCTGAAAATCGTTCACTTCTTTATAGCTTTTGGGTTCTTTTTTTCTTGTTCAGCAAAATCTCTACCGTCCCAAGATTATCTTTTAAAAATTTTCATATATTTTATGTGAACATTTTTTTCATACTGAGCTCATTTAGTTTTTATGGAATTTCCTTTTGTGTCTACTGTGTGGGTAGGAATCTAACTTTTTCCCAAATGAATAGGCTTTTGCGTCTCTCAGTTCACTGACTTGTTCATATTCAGATGCCACAGGGTTTTCCTGCATACATAAGGCCTCTTTCTGGATTCTCAGTTCTGTTACAGTGATAGGTCTGTCTGTGTTTACTCCATTACCTCCCCTCCTCTGTGGCTTTTTATAGAAGTTTGATATCTGATAGGGCAAATATGCTTGTTTTCAAATTTTTCTTAGCTAATCTCATGAATTTACTGTTTCCGGTGAATTTTAGAATTATCTTGATGAGTTTTAAGACAAATCCCATTGAAATTTTGATTAGAATTGTGCTAAATTTATCGACGAATATGGGACTTCTCACTAGCAGGTCTTTCCATCGAGGAGCATACTGTATATGTCTATTCTGGAGTTGCCTCTCTGAGAACAGTTTTCACCTAGATGCTCGTTGTGGCATTGTTTTGTTCTAAACACATAGTTTACAAAGATAGGATTACAGCAAATTAGTTGAGGGAAAAGCCTTATATCATCTCTGCCTGTTTTCATTTCTCTTTTCACCTTTAATTTTGGGTCTAAAGAGACTTTATCATGATATATGGTATAGGTATACTCAGGCTCTTGTAACAATTGGCAGTACAGTATGATCTGTTTTTCTTACTGTCATTAATGTAATGATTAAGGACTAATCAAGTTGATAACTGTATTTAACTCTTATGTTAGATATGAAGGATGTTTCCAGTTTCTGAAAGTACACATTAAGATAGTGCTTTTACTCTTGTTTTATTTGAAAAATGTTTCAGGAGGGGTGGTTTTATTTTTTTGAAAAAACTCTTTGAGGTAATATGTAATTGTTGTGAAAATTTCCTACAATATTGCAACTTATAAAGAAGAAAGTGCCTTTTGAGAAGGTGAGAGTTTTGTTCTCCAAACTTTCAGTCACTGAAGTGCCTCCTTGTTACTTTTGCCATGTATTTGTATCATCTGTACTGTTTCTTCATAATAGTTTTCTTAAAATTTACTTAAGAAACCCAAAAACCCTTAGTGAGAAGAGCTGTGAACTCATACATTGATGTATATTAGATAAATACATAACGTTGATGTTTTATGTACATTGCTGTATATTAAGAAATATATAACATTGATGCATATTAAATAATTTATTCAAAAGTATGTATACTTTATGACACACTGGCACAGTGAGCGGGAGTATAGGTTCTGAAATCAAAGTTTCATGGTTTTAAATCCTGATTCTGCTGTATCCTCCCTCAGTGATACTAGATAATAAACTTAAGCCTCTGCTTCCATTTTATTTGGTATATGAGGTTAGTATGCCCCCTGCCTTGTGGTTATTATAAAGTTCAGCAGGTGTGCAATCAGTCAGCACAGCCCTAGTACATAGGTGTTCACAAATACTAGCTGTCATTCAATAGAATAATTTGTACTTTGTGTCTCCTTCAAAGCTAGTTCTCACACAAGCATGTCATTTTAAGTGTTTACATAGTATTCATTGTAAGAATGTACTATGATTTATGAAACTTAATGTTTTATCATAATTTTTTGTCATTTTTTAAAAAAAGCAACAAATAACAGGATTGGTTTCTAATATGTATCACCAGATTTCCCTTCCAAAGGACCGTATTAATTTGCTGTTCTGTCAGTTTAGACTCTGTGATTTAAATATTTGGTGGGAGGGCAATAGTGAGTTTAAAAATAAAAGTTGTTTTTATTTTAGTTAACATTATTATTCATCAGCCATTAAGGAACACATTCATTAATATTTATTTTTGTTGAATCTGTGCGATTTTCTGAGAGGTAGGTAAGCCTGCCTCTGTGTGTGTGTGTGTGTGTGTGTGTGTGTGTGTGTGTGTGGTGCAGTTTATGTGTGTGGTGCTAGAAATTGAGAAATTATGGTAATTTCATATTATTCTGGTCGGGGATCCCTGGAATATCAGAGTTGTCTCCAATCTGTAGCCACTGTTTTCAAGTCTATAGGGTCCCTGGAAGAAAGATTTGTATTAAATATTTGCACTGACAAATGGAAAACAAAAGGACTGTGCATTTTATTCTTAACTAGGACTTGGGCAGCAAACTCGATTAGAAGACTGGAATGAGCCCAGCTGGTTCATGTGGAAATGCTGGTTTTTTGGAATCTAGTGAAGCTTAAATTGTTTCAAACTAAAGCAGGCCATGAGATGAACCCTTTTCATCTCCCCAGTTCTCAAACACACCAAGATTTTCCCCGCATTTCACTCGTTTCTGTCACTTGCCCTGGGTCATGTAACCAGAGCGAGCCCATTTGCCCTGGCTGACTGCTGATCTGGCCTTGGACACCTGCCAAGGCCTCTTCTGCCCAAGCAGTAGGTTTGGCCCTGGCTATCCGTGACAGTGGGGGAGTGACAACCTTCTCAACCACTTCAGTCACATGGCAGAAGGAGAAAAGTGAGCCGCATCTGTGTGCTAACCTTTTAACAGTGATGCTGCCTGGTGACACACAGACCCAGTGAGTGTTCTCACATCTGCCTTCCTCCTTCCTGAGAATCAGAAGAAAGAAGAGCTCAGACTTGGTTTCTCACCTCAAAAGACAGCACATGAAAACTTATAGCCATTCTCAGAAGCATTGGTTTTCTGTTGGGTTGTTGCTTGTGTCAGGTCAGCCAGAAAGAGGTAGAATAAAAACTGACTTGCTGAGAATTACACATAATCCATGTTACCCCCCAGCTATGCATCAGCCTGCAGAGAGTAACTTCTTACTCCTGAGATGCTCTTTCCTCTTGCTTAGTGGTTCATGACATGTTCTTCATTTTCCTCCTACCACTTTCATTTTTTTTTTTTTCTGGTTTATTTCCTGTATTTGGCCATTAAATGTTGATGTTGCACCAATCAGCCCTAGGTCCTTCTGTCATTCTTCTTTCCCTAAACAGCCACAGCCATGTCCATGGCCTCACTCGTGGGTGAATCCAACATTTTCCTCTCTACCCCAACCTCTGCTCTTGAGAACTCCATGTGCTAATACCTAATTGTCTACTGGACATCTCTACCTGGATGTCTCAAAAGTATTCTAAATTCAGCATGTCCAAGATTTATTTCATATTCTTCCTCTGAAAATGCTGTTTGCTGTCTTAACAAAAGGCGTCCCTGGCTGGGCACGGTGGCTCATGCCTGTAATCCCAGCACTTTGGGAGGCTGAAGTGGGTGGATTGCCTGAGGTCAGGAGTTCGAGACTAGCCTGGCCAACATGGTGAAACCATCTACTAAAAAAAAAAAAGGCAAAAAAAAAATTAGCTAGGTGTGGTGGTGGTTGCCTATAATCCCAGCTACTTGGGAGGCTGAGGCAGGAGAATTACTTGAATCCAGGAGGCAGAGGTTGCAGTGAGCAGAGATTGTGCCATTGCACTCCAGCCTGGGTGACAGAACAAGACTCCGTCTCCAAACAAAGAGAAAAGTAAAGAAAGACATCACCACCCAAGCAGTTGTGGGACTTGTCCATGATTCTTTCTTTCTCTTCTCCTCCCACACCAAATTCAATCACCAGGTCCCATTGATTGTTTTTAACCTTCTTCTATTGTGAACCATAACATACACACAGGGCTGGGTGCAATGGCTCACGCCTGTGATCCCAGCAGTTCGGGAGGCCAAGACGGGTGGATCACGAGGTCAGGAGTTCGAGACCAGCCTGACCAATATGGTGAAACCCCATCTCTACTAAAAATACAAAAATTAGCCAGGCAAGGTGGCGCACACCTGTAGTCCCAACTACTCAGGAGGCTGAGGCAGGAGAATCACTGGACTCCAGGAGGCGGAGGTTGCAGTGAGCCGTGATCGTGCCATTGCAGTCCAGCCTTGGCGACACAGTGAGACTCCATCCCCCGCCCCCCCCAAAAAAAAACCATACACGCAGAAAAATCATTGAGCTGTGCATCTTTTGTTGTTGTAATCAACAAAGCATAACCCTGTAACCAATATTCAGGTCATTAAATAGACCAGCGCCAGCGCTCCTACAAGCCCTAATCAGCTATATGCCTCCCCCTCAAAAATGTTACCTCTCCTGACTTTCATGGAAATCATTTTCTTAATTTTCTCAGATCGCACCCGAACTTGGTAGTTTAGTTTTCCCTGCTCTTTGAACTTTATGTAAGTGGAACCATTTAGTTTGTTTTCTTTACTTGGCTGCTTTCATTCAGTGTCATTTTATGAGATTCACCTGTGTTTTATGGAGCTGTAGTTTGTTCATTAGACATTGATGAGTAATTCTCTACTATGAATCTAACACAGTTGTCAACTCTGTCCCTTTTTTTTTGGAGACTGAGTTTCACTCTATTCTCCCAGGCTGGCGTGGCTCGCTATCGGCTCACTGCAAACTCCGCCTCCCGGGTTCAAGCGATTCTCCTGCCTCAGCGTTCCGAGTAGCTGGGACTATAGGTGCGCACTACAACGTCCGGCTAATGTATTTTTAACAGAGATGGGGTTTCACTGTGTTGGCCAGGCTGATCTCAAACTCCTGACCTCAAGTGATCCCCCTGCCGTGGCCTCCCAAAGTGCAGGGATGAGACATGAGCCACCATGCCCAGCCTTCACTCTCTTTCTGATGGATATTTGTCTCCAGTTTACAGCAATTATGAATACTGCTGCTATGAACATTTTTTTATATCTTCAGTTTTCCTTAGTAATGCCAGACTATTTTTCAAAGTGGTTGCACTAGTTTAGATTCCTACCAACAATGTGTGAGAATTCCTGCTTATCTACCTCTTTGCCAAGGCTTAGAGTTGTCAGTCTGTGAAATTTTGTTAACCATTCTGGTAGGTACGTAATGGGTTTCTGTGTGTAGCTGAGGTGTATGTCATACACAATACAATGCGAAAATGTGCAGCCTAAAGGAATATTTTACATATAAATGTATCTGTGTAACCACTACCCAGATGAAGATAGAGAATATTCCATTACCCCAGAAAGTTCTCTCATGCTCTTTTCCAGAAAGAAGCTGCTATTCTATCCGCACTGTTTTGACTTTGGCCACTATGCATGCGTTCTGCTTGTTTTTGAACTTCATGTAAATGAGCTCAGTCTGGACTCTACTGTGTCTGGCTTCTTTTACCCAGCATAATGGTTTTTTTTGCAATTTATCCAAGTTGCTGGTTACTCTTTTTTTTCTTGCTGAGTTCTGTTGTATGATTATATTACACTTTGTTTATTCGTTTTCTTATTGATTGTTTCTAGGTTTTGGATATTGTGAATTAAGCTGCTATGAACATTCTTATATATACTTATTTCTCTTGGGTATATATCTTGGAGTGGATTTCTGGGTCATGGGGTAGATGAGTGCTTAACTTTATTAGAAAGGACAGAACAGTTTCCCAAAGTGGTTGTACTAATTAACACTCCACATTGGTTTTAATTTGCATTTCCTTGATTAGTAATGAGGTTGAGGAGCCTTTTTATATGTTTTTTGTTTTGATCATTTGTATATCTTCTGTTTGAAGAGCTCATTGAAGTCTTTTGCCTAATTTTCTAGTAGGTATTCTTTGTTTTATTGGTTTATATAACAGATAAATATATTGGTCCCCTCTCCTCCCTGCCCTATATCTGTGTTGCAGCTATCTTTTACTAGCTAGTGGCTAGCCTTTTTATTCTCTTAAAGGTATCTCTTTGCTAACAGAAAAAATTTTAATTTTTTAAAATTATTACAGATACATAATAACCAAACATATTTATGGGGTAGATGTGGTATTTTGATGCAAGCATAAAATGCATAATTATCAAATTAGGGTAGAGTACCGCATCACCTGAAGCATTTATCATTTCTTCGTGTTAGGAATTTCCAATTCTAGTCTGTTAGTTATTTGGAAATATAAATTACTGTTAACTGTGTTGCCCTTTTGTGCTGCTGAACGCTAGACTTATTCGTTCTTCTAAACGGTATTTTTGTACCCATTCACCAGTCCCTCATTATTTCCCACTTCCCTTCCTGTCCTCTACTCTGTCTACATGGGTTCAGTTTTTTTCTTTAGCGCTCACATATGGGTGAGAACATTCAATGTTTGTCTTTCTGTGCCTGGGTTATTTCACTTACCATGGTGTCCTCCAGTTTTATCCATGTTGTTGCAGGTGGCAGGCTGCATTCATTTTGATGGCCGAATGGTACTGCATTGTGCACGAGCACCACATTTTCTTTATCCATTCATCTGCTGATGGACACTTAGGTTGATTCTGTATTTTGGCTCTTGTGAATAGTGCTGCAGGAAGCATGGGAGTGCAGGAATCTCTTCAGTGTGCTGATTTCCTTTCTTTTGGGTGTGTACCCAGCAGTGGGATTGCTGGATCACACGGTAGTCCTATTTTTAGTTTTTTTGAGGAACAGCCACATAGCGCGTGTACTAATTTACATTCCCAACAACACTGTGCAAGGGTCCCCTTTTTCCACATCCTCGCCATCATGTGTCATTGCCTGTCTTTTTGATAAAAGCCATTTAAGCTGGAGTGAGATGGTATCTCATTGTAGTTTTGATTTGCATTTCTCTGACTAAAGAAATTCTTAATTTTAATGTAGTTGAACATTTCTGAGTTTTCCTTTGTAATCAGGGGTTTTTGTATCCCTGTGTGAAGATAAGGTACATTATTTTCTGTTACCGTTTGCCTTTCACATTTAAATCAACAGTCTCTGGAATTTGTGTGTGTGTGGTGTGAGATGGGGTCAGTTTGTTTTCCTAGATGACATGATGATGATGATGAAGATGCTGTTTAGTTCCGTTTATTGAAAAGGCCATCCCCTCCTGCTCTGTAGAGCTTCCTTGGTCACATTCAGGTGATTTTGTATATGACGATTTGCCTGCCTCTTCTGTTCCTGGTTTCCTGAGACTGTTTCAGAGCAGGGTATTGGCCAGGTCTAAACTATTTTCATAGTAACACTTGGTGATTTTTTGCCTCAGACTCACTCTCTCACAAGTGTACGATAGAGTTTTCCAGAGGCCACATGAAATGCAGTGTTGCAATGGATCGAGTGCAGAAGCAGATAAGAGAACCAAGCTGTCTCCCAAGCAAAGATTTCCAAAAATGTCAAACAGTGCCACTCTTCTCACTCATTTTTTCACTTGTTTTGGAAAACAGTTATTTTTTATTAAAGTGTTACTTATGTTAGCATATAATATAGTTCTTGTTATTTTTAAATGAATGAATTGATATTAAAAACTTCCCTGTTTTGGCCAGGTGTGGTGGCTCATGCCTGTAATCCCAGCACTTTGGGAGGTTGAGGTGGGCAGATCGCCTGAGGTCAGGAGTTTGAGACCAGCCTGGGCAACATGGTGAAACCGTCTCTATTAAAAATACAAAATTAGCGGGATGTGGTGGCACATGCCTGTAATCCCCAGCTACTCAGGAAGCTGAGGCAGGAGAATTGCTTGAACCTGGGAAGCAGAGGTTGCAGTGAGCCAAGTGCCACTGCACTTCAGCCTGGGTGACAGAGGGAGACTCCTTCTCAATAAATAAATAATTAATTTTCTGTTTTAATTTCTAATGTGATAAATATAATAGCTGTAACCCATGTTAACTAAAGCATTTTCGAATCTCAATAGTTTGCAGGAATGTCAAACCAAAAAGTTTGAGAATCACTCGTCTAGTTTTATATCTTGCTATCCAGTGGATAATAAATCTTGGTTATGTGTGGCCCTGGGCCATGTGCATTTTTCCACATACATTTTAGAACCAGCTGTGATGTTCCACAAGAACACCTGTTAGGATTTTGATTGGAATTATGTTGAATCGGTTTGGAATAATGGAGATTTTTTTGTTTTGTTTTTAGTTACACCTGCTGTAATGGGAATTTGAAATCTTTATACCATTGAATCTTCTGATTCATAAACATGATTTCTCCATGTGTTTTGATCTTTAATTTTTTTCTCAATATTGTTATATGATTTTCTGTATAAAGGTTTTGCACATTTTCCAAACAGAATTTTTGAAGGAAAAAATTCTACTTAGAAATAAACTGGCCAGGCACAGTGGCTCATGCCTGTAATCCCAGCACTTTGGGAGGGAGGCCAAGGTGGGGGGATCACTTGAGCCCAGGAGTTTGAGACCAGCTTGGGCAATACAGTGAGCCCCTATCTCTACAAAGAAAAAGTAAGATAATAATTCACAAGAATTAAAAAGAAAATGAAAGATACTTCTAAAAAATATTACAGAAGTTTACCGAAGCTCATAAAAGAATTGAATAAATGCTAAAACACATTTTGTTCTAGAATAGAATAGCTCTCACATTGATAAGATGTCAGTGTCCCCCTAAGTTGCTCTATTTTATATTGTTAGAAAGACACTTTTTTTGGTGGTGGTTGTTGTTTTTTTACCTTTTATGATTTCTAAAGTTAAGGTATGCCTTAAAACTGATGACATCTTCCACGTACTTCTAGCCATGTGGTAATTATGAAGATAGGTTAGGAGCATCTTCAATTTATTTTTCGTAACTTTCCTTTCATTATAAGCACAAGTCAGATGTGATATGAAAACAGAAGCGTTTAAGTCTAAAGAAGCTCTTTGAATTGGCATAAAATAACCATGCATCTTCTTAAATTTAGTGAAATAGGCCAGATACAGTGGCTCACGCCTATAACCCATCACTTTGGGAGGCTAAAGTGGGAGGATTTGAGCCAGGAGTTGGAGACAAGCCTGGGCAATACAGTGAGATGCCATCTCTAGGGGAGGAAAAAAAAATATGTGTGTGTGTGTGTGTATATATATATGTATGTATATATGTATATATGTATGTATATACACACACACACATATAATTTGTGAATTTAAAGTAATCCCAATTAATATCTCAGGGTTTTAAAGCTTGATTCTTATGTGAAAGAACAAAAATGAAATTTTTCACAAAAATTATGAAACTCTGTTCATGAAGCGGATATTAATGCTGTCAAATATTAAAGTGTATGTTGAAGCCAAACCAGATCACTGGCACAGAGTTGAGAGCACTGAAGTAGCCTCATTTATAGGAATGTTTTGTGTGGTCAACAGTGGTATATGATGAAAATAGTGAATTTTTTTTTTTTTTTTTTTTTTTTTTAAGACGGGGTTTCACCATGTTGGTCAGGCTGATCTTGAACTCCCGACCTCAGGTGATCCACCTGCCTTGGCCTCCAAAGTGCTTGGATTACAGGCATGAGCCACCACGCCCAGCCGAAAATAGTGAATTCTTTAGTAAATAGTGTTGGATGAACTGAGTAGCCATTTGGGAAAAAAGAGAACTAGGTTGCTACTCACTTTTTTTTTTTTTTTTTTTTTTTTTGATATAGAGTTTCTTTCTTGCCCAGCCTAGAGTACAGTGGTGTGATCTCGGCTCACTGCAACCTCCACCTCCTGGGTTCAAGCAATTCTCCTGCCTCAGCCTCCCAAGTAGCTAGGATTACAGGCATCTGCTACCATGCTTGGCTAATTTTTTTTGTTTTTTTAGTAGAGACGGAGGTTTCACCACGTCAGCCAGGCTGGTTTTGATCTCCTGACCTCAAGTGATCCACCTGCCTTGACCTTCCAAAGTGCTAGGATTACAGGCATGAGCCACCAAGATCGCACCACTACACTACACTCCAGCCTGGGCGACAGAGCGAGACTTCTCGTCTCAAAAAAAAAAAAAAAAAAACACAGACGACCTAGACATGGTAAAAACTCTAGTGTGAACAAAATTGGGACTCTAATGATAAGCTGTGAAAAAGTAGTTGCCATGCAGCCTGTTCAAAGGGCTAATTTCCTTTACAAAGTAGGATCGCTTGCTGATAGAAAAGGCCAACAGCTCATTAGACAAGTGGGAACGTTAAAGACAGTTCAAAGGAAAGACAAGTGGCTTTCATACATAAATGTGTGAAATGTTCCTCAGTTTCAGTCGTTATAAGAAAAGCAAATTGAAACTATCCTAAAAGCATTTTAAAAATTTCCGATTAGCCAAGATTAAGAACTTTGATTAGCTGTTGGCTAAGGTGTAGGAAAATAGCTACTTCCATATATTAATGGTAAGGTTCTGGGCTCTATGGGGAGCAATTGAATAATATTTATAAAAATCTAAGAATGCACATACCTTGTATAGTAAAGTTTAGATAAGTTGTGATATATTTACATAATGGGATATTATAGAGCAATAAGAATGAATGAATTACAATTCAGACAACATGAATGACTCACAAACAGAATGTTAGGTGAAGGAGCCAAACACAGAAATACACGTTCAAAAACAGACCAAATGGTTGTGTTAGAAGTCAGGGTAGTATTACTCTTGCGGAGCTCACTGGATGGAGACGTGAGGGGCTTTTGGAGGCTTATAATCTTGTTTTTTTTTTTTTGTCTGTGTTAGGTGGGATTATATTGGGAAAATTCATTGAGCTATGAACTTAAGAATTAGGTACTGTTCTGAATGTATCCTATACTTCAATATACATTTTTATATAAATAAAAATAGCGTGCATACATGTAGTGACACATAAAGAACGCACATAACTTTTGTGTTAGCAGTTTTATCCTAGGCGTATAACATATGTGGGGGTTAAAAATAGCACGAAGGTTCGTATAAAACCTAATTACTCGTAAGTAGGGAACCGGTAAAATAATTGATATAGTCATACAGTGAATTAGTAGCAGCTCTTAAGAGTAAGGCAGCTTCATATGAAGTAATTCCGTAAAATCTCTAAGGTATAGTAAATGAAAAGACCAAAGTGCACGAACAGTACATGTAATATGGTACTATTTGTGTATGAGTGTGTTTTATCTTAGAAGGCATATATTTGCAAACATACGTAGATATAATATATTTGGAAAGATGAGGCTATATCCTAACACTGGCTGTCTCTGAGGAGTGGAACTGAGTGGCCAGAAGGCACAGTTGAGTGATACTTTCTGTACTAATTTGTGACTTAAATTTTTAATTGTGATAAAATGCATATACCAAAACTTACTACCTTAAACATTTTTAAGGGTACATACAGTTCAGTAGTGTTAAGTATATTCATATCATACAACCAGTCTCCAAAACTTTTTCATAGCCATTAAACAAGTACTTAATACCTTCCTCCTGCCCTTGGCAGTCACCGTTCTACTTTGAGTCTGTCAGTTGGACTGCTCTAGGCAGCTCATGCAAGTGGAATCATGTAGTATTTGTCTTTCTGTAACTGTTTTGTTTCACTTAGCACAATGTTCTCAGTCCATTCTATTTTGTGACTTTTGAATTCTGTACATTGTTCGTTTATTACCCATTTTCAAAAGAACATTAAAGTAAAAAAACATGACATTATTCAGAGATGCTTAATTACATGGTAAAAAGTTAATGGCTGGTGTGTGTTTTTCATTTCAACCAATATCAAATGCCAGTTTGGGCAGCAAAACAATTTTATGCCAAAGCACCTTTTGAAGCTGGGTTTATGACGTGTTTCTCCTTTTGTCCTCTATGGGTACCCCCAAAATGCAGGCTCAAGGCCCCAGCCTCTTGACTCTGCTCAACAGTTTCCCCCCTTGGCTTACTGTCCAACTTTGGCCTGCTCTTCCAAATCTACCTCTTTCCCCCAGGAACAAGCTGCTTCTATGCCAAGGGTATGGCTTCCTCCTTGCAGATTTTCCTCACATCTCTGACCTGGAAAAAGGGGGGTTTTTCCATTTTCCTAGCTTTTTAGTCCTCCTTTGAGATCATTATTCTAAAGCCCTCTGTAATAATATTGTTTCTCATGGATTGAAATTCATTGTTTCCAGTAGGATTTTTGTGGGAACAGAAGAACAAGTTGAAATGACTCTGAAGCTTATGGGAGGACTGAGTATCATTAACTGGCACAGAGGGAGAAAGACAGGCTCTAGGTGGAAGATATGTGACTTGCTTTTGAATATAGTGGTGTGAGATTCTGGCCTGCAAAAAGAGCTGATGTTATGAGCTAGAAATGGGGACTTAAAAAACAGGGGAGCGTATGTGTGTGTGCGTGCATGCATGCATGTGTGTTTGTATTGAAAAAACAGAGAAATAAAATGTTACCCATAAAACAGATCATGATTCTTAATACTTTAAGTGAATTAACTTCTGTTTTTCTCCTCTGGTTGTATGTGTATAAAAGTATTTATATAGCTGGTGTGGTGGTTCATGCCTGTAATCCTAGCTCTTTGGGAGGCTGAGGCCAGTGGATCACTTGAGGCCAGGAGTTCGAGACTGGCCTGGCCAATGGTGAACCCCCGCCTCTACTAAAAATACAAAAATTAGAGCTGGGCGTGGTGGCATGTGCCTGTAGTCCCAGTTATTCGGGAGGCTGAGGCACGAGAATTGCTTGAACCCCGGAGGCAGAAGTTGCAGTGAGCCAAGATTGAGCCACTGAACTGCCTAGGTGACAGAGCAAGACTCTGCAAAAAAAAAAAAAAAAAAAAAAAAAAAAAAAACCCACTCACACACACACATACACACACACTTTAAAATGTAGAAATTATATTTTATATTCACCTTTTTTCCCCTCTGTGAGTGAAGAAGTCCAAGGTCAATTGCATAGTACTTCTGTTAAGAGTTAGCTCCAAAAGAGATCATGAACGAATTTGTGGGACTTGTTGAAATTGCACAGGGTGAGATCCTACACAGATGTAGAAGAAAATGTGGCAAGAATAGGATTTTGGAAACTTGCCTAAACTTGTCTAAAACTTTCAGGATTCAAGAATCAGAAATCATAAAGAGGTGGGAGAATTAAGAGTTTAGTGTCAAACTGAGAAGAGCAGAGCACATTCCAAGAAAAAAGGAGGAAAGGCCGGGCACGGTGGCTCACGCCTGTAATCCCAGCACTTTGGGAGGCCGAGGCGGGTGGATCACGAGGTCAAGAGATCGAGACCATCCTGGTCAACATGGTGAAACCCCGTCTCTACTAAAAATACAAAAATTAGCTGGGCATGGTGGCACGTGCCTGTAGTCCCAGCTACTTGGGAGGCTGGGGCAGGAGAATTGC
>PVKV010032036.1:9894-20402 GCA_004027835.1 Alouatta palliata | reverse complement strand
AAAAAAAAAAAAAAAAAAAAAAAAAAAAAAAAAACAGCAGTTGGAACTGCTGAGGATTGGGAGTTTCACAGCAAGTACAGCTGAACCCGGGAAGGTCCAGCGCTGTAGGGGAGGGGCGTCCGCCGAAGGAAAACTAAGAAACAGAAAAAACTTTACCACCAACAAGCTGGACGTCCACCCAGAGACCTAATCTGAAAGTCAGCAATTACACAGGCGACAGGTGGATAAATCCACAAAGATGGGAAGAAACCAGCATAAAAAGGCTGAAAACACCCGAAATCAGAATGCCTTTCCTCCTACAGAGGACTGCAGTGCCTCATCACCAATTGAACAAGGCCTGATGGAGAATGAATGTGAGGAATCAATAGAATCAGGCTTCAGAAGGTGGATAATGAGAAACTTCTGTGAGCTAAAAGAACATGTTCTAGCCCAATGCAAGGAAACTGAGAACCTTGAAAAAAGGTTTGACGAAATGTTAATGAGAATGGACAACTTAGGAATATAAGTGAATTAATGGAGCTGAAAAACACAATACGAGAACTTCACAAAGTATGCACAAGTTTTAACAGTCTAATTGATCAAGCAGAAGAAAGGATTTCAGAGGTCGAAGACCAACTTAACAAAATAAAACGAGAAGACAAGATTAGAGAAAAAAAGGGTTAAAAGAAATGAGCAAAGTCTCCAAGAAATATGGGACTATGTGAAAAAACCTAATCTACGTTTGATAGGTGTACCTGAATGTGATGAAGAGAATGAATCCAAGCTGGAAAATATTTTTCAGGATATTATCCAGGAAAACTTTCCTAACCTAGCAAGCCAAGACAATACTCAACTCCAGGTAATACAGAGATATTCCTCAAAAAGAGCAACCCCAAGGCACATAATCATTAGATTCATCAGGGTTGAAACGAAGGAGAAAATACTACGGGCAGCCAGAGAGAAAAGTCAGGTTACCCGCATGGGGAAGCCTATCAGACTCACAGCAGATCTCTCAGCAGAAACCCTACAAGCCAGAAGAGAGTGGGGGCCAATATTCAACATCCTTAAAGAAAAGAACTTTCAACCCAGAATTTCATATCCAGCCAAACTAAGTTTCATAAGTGAAGGAAAAATAAAATTTTTCACGAATAAGCAAGTACTTAGAGATTTCATTACCACCAGGCCTGCTTTACAAGAGCTTCTGAAACAGGCACTATATACGGAAAGGAACAACCAGTATCAGCCATTCCAAAAAAACCCATCGGTAAGCTGAATCCAGACCCATCTCACATGCAAGGATATACAGAGACTCAAAACAAAGGGATGGAGGAAGATTTGCCAACCAAATGGAGAGAAAAAAAAAAAAAAAAAGCAGGAGTTACAATTCTCATCTCTGATAAAATAGGCTTTAAAGTAATAGAAACCAAAACAGATAAGAAGGACATTGTATAATGGTAGAGGGATCAATATAATGGGAAGAGCTAATGATCGTAAGTCTATGCGCACCCAATATAGGAGCACCCAGATACCCAGGGCAACTTTTTGGTGACTTACAAAGAGATTTGGACTCCCACACAATAATAGTGGGAGACTTTAACACTACATTGTCAATATTGGACAGATTAATGAGACAGAAGGTTAACAAGGATACCCGGGACTTGAATTTAGACCTCGAACAAGTAAACTTAATAAACATTTACAGAACTCTCTACTCCAAATCCACAAAACATACATTTTTTTTCAGTAACACATCACATTTATTCTAAAAGTGACCACATGGTTGGGAGTAAATCACTCCCCAGCAATTGCATAGCATTTCATAGGTTTAAATGAAATATTGGTTGGCTGTTTGTTATTTTCCTCCCTTATTCCTTCCTGTCTCCATTGTATAACACAATTATTAGTATAAAAGAGCTTTTTAATATCCATTTTTAGACTGCATTCTAGCCTGGGCAATAGAGCAAGATTCCCGTTCTCTCTCCCTCTTTTTCTTCTTCTTTTTCTCTTTCTTTCATTCTCTTTTTCTTCCTTCTTTCTTTCTTTCTTTTTTTCTTTTCTTTCTTTTTCTTTCTTAAAAAGAAAAAAAAAAAAAAACTCACATACCAAACCAGTATTCTCCCTGCCCTACATTACCCCTGGGCCAAGTATCAGACAGCTAGGGATCACACCTTATAGCCCAGAGCCTAGCAAAGTTATTCAAACTATCCAGTCCTCGACTTACTCAGCATGCTTACCTACCTTGCCCATTCCTGCCCACAAAAGTCCGAGTAAAGGCTCCACGCATGCTCTGTCTTCTCCCTCTTTCTGACTCCTGCCAACTTGGGTACTTCCCTATGTGGCCCTGTGTGCCTCCTCTTTCCAGGCATCTATGAGTGGAAACTTTTTCCTCATAACCATCATTTCTATGTCTTCTGTCTTACCATACGTGACTGAAACAAATCCCAAGTACATTTTAGAACGGCTACACGACATAACACTGCCCAAGACAATCCCTCCATTCCTCACCGTCTCTCCCTGTTGTCAACGAGTCAGTCTCTCATGAGTTAGGTAAAAAGGCAGGAGGAAACTAATCGATACTCATAACTAATTGACTGGGATGCTGAAAGCCTTGCCTTTAGCTGACCATTTCCAGGGCAATAATTTTCTTGAGAAAATATAGATTATTCCAGTGGCCCCAGGTACTCATTGGCTGTTAGATTATACCTAACGGCCAATGGCTACCTGGACCCAAATGTGAACACCAATAATTTGTGGTCAGTAATTTAGATGTTGATTATGCATGGATAATTCAAGTCAATTTGCTAAATACAGATGAGATGTACTATATTGTAAGGGGAGAAAAATTAATGTTCTGCTCATAGTAAAGATCAACTTGTGTATCTAAATTATGTCTTTATCAGTATTCATTCCTGATATTTCAGGAAAATAAATGCAAAATTAGTAGCCTCCTTGACAGTAAATTGTATACAAGATTATTCCTAATTACAATAACATTTTTCACAGTGTTCCACTTGTATGAGTAGAAGAGTAGGTAGAATTCTGAAATTAATAGAATTAACATTCATGGGTTCTGCCATTTGCTATTAACCTGGTAGTTCCATATTTTATAATTTTGCTGAAGCATGAATTTACATGTTTCCATACTGATATGAAACTTTGCCAGTGGGTATCCTATCCAATCACTCAATACCCACAACTCAGAGTAATTTATAATTCTTCATTAGTGAACTGTGTAAGCATTGCATAGTAAAGTTCATATTCTATAGTGATAGATTCTTGAATTATTGTTGTGTGAAAGTTTAGGGACTGATTTCTAAGACTGCACACATTAAAATGACTTTTTTGTCTACATAAACATTCCCACAAAGTCATGTTAAGTTTAAGTGTATTTTCCATCTCAAGAGAAGTCACCCTTCATTCCGACTCTATACACTGTTCTTCACCTTGTCTTCAATTCAAATCCTCCTACTCATTTAAGTAATATTATTTATTTAAGCTAGAAAAATCCTCTGACGAAAATGTGAAAGCATTCTTTATTACAGTTAAGAATTAAAATAAAATTTTTCCTTAATATGTGAGTAGGATTTATGTGGAATGTTGTAGTGCAACAGCTTCAGTTAAAAGTGAAATGGTTATTAAGTCAAAAAGATCATTTAAATCATTTCTAACAAGTGAACTAATAAAGAATATTTAGTTCCCACACCAGAAAAAAAGCGGCTTCTAAAGCTTTTCTCTTAACACTTTGTGCTGTCTTTAAACAATTACATATTGATTCCAGCTTATCTAATTGAACAATTAAATGAAATAAGTCTGTTTTGACAGAGAAGAACATTGTAAATACATCAGTAAAATAAATTATCACCTTATAAACACTACCTATAATTTTGATTGCTAGGAAACTGTGTTGACAGCCTTAAGTCATAAATGAGACACAGTAAAGCATCAAAGAAATAGAAACTTAGGCAGCTTGTGGCTCTAAGCCTGTAATCCTGTATTTGTAATATAAGAGATACTTTAAGACACTTAAAGTATCTGGCATTACAAGTATATTTTTGGCACAGTTTTCTCTTGAAGGAAATTATGGGTTAAGAATCACATTATATATTTTTCTATCCTTTTACTTTCTGCTTTTCTGTTGAAAATATCCTTATGTTTTATCCAACTGTCTCTTATAAATGTCATATAGTTAAATGAGCTTTTACTTTAAAATGAAACCTTTACTACATTTACATTAATATAAATATGAAAGTAGGTTTGTTTTTCTAAGTATGTTGATTTCTGTTTATGCCACAAGTTTTTTTCCTCATCTTCGAGATTACTCTTATTTTTCTCATTCCATTATCTCCTGTTTTGAGATTAGAGATTTTATGTTATTTCTCTTCTTCCAGTAGCTTTTCCTGGAATATAAATATATAAAAGTCTAAAATTTACCAACATCTTTACCTTTTTTCTTATATTACTTTAACTCCATACACCTTCTGTTCAATTTATATTGGGAGCTGTTATTGTTGTTCATTCTAATTATAGTTTAATTGAATTCTGTAACTGAATAAACTTCATGAAACACTATTTTAATTATTTTATGAAGTTATTTTTCCTTTGGATTTATTCACATATATATTTCTTTCACCTGACATCTTTTGGGTTATGCTTTAAAAATGTTCTTTCATGAGAGTCTGCAGGGGACATGCTTACCTTAAAAAAACATGTTTGCTGGGTATAGAATTATAGATTGACAGTTATTTTCTTTCAGCATTTTGAAGATATTATATTATTCCACTGAATCCATGTTTCCACTCTTGCCTTTGAGAATTTACTGCCCGGCTGTCTTTCCTTTGAAAGTAACCTGCCTTTACTCTCTGACTGCTTTTGAGATCTCTTGTCTTTGTTGTCCTGCAGCTTCATGGTGATATGTGTGAGTTTCTTTGCAATCATTTTGATTGTAATCAATTCTGTCTTTTAGCATTTTGAGGAAATTTTCATTACTTATTTTTTTCAGATACTGCCTCTACTTCATTCTTGCTCCCTTCTCATGCTGTTATTCTGAGGAGATGAATGTTAGACTTTCTTCTCCTACCTTCCATGGCTCTTTTTCATATTTTCTACTTCCTTGCCCCTCTGTATTACATTCTGATTAACTTATTTTCCAATTCATAATTCTCCTTTCAGCTATACCTAATCTGAAATGATCTATTGAAACTTTTATCTCAAATATTTTATATTTATAGTTTTATTTGGTTCCTTCTCAAATCGGTTTGGACTTCTTTTTTTAGTTGCTTGCTCTTTACTCATGTATTTAATCTCTCTTATTCCTTTAAGCATGTTAAACATATTTGTTTTATACCTCTTACAGTAATTTTAATACATGAAGTGTTTTGGAGTCTGAATATGTTGGTTTTAATAGCTTATTTCATTTTGCTTTTTGTACTTTTGAAATGAGAACTAGTATTTATTAGAACTTTGTAAGAATTATTTTAGAGCTTGTTTAAAAGTGGGTTTCTCCGGCCTGGCACGGTGGTTCACACCTGTAATCCCAACACTTTGGGAGGCCTAGGTGGGCAGGTTGCCTGAGCTCAGGAGATTGCAACCAGCCTGGACAACACGGTGACACCCTCATCTCTCCTAAATACAAAAAATTAGCCAGGCATGGCGGCATGCGCCTGTAGTCCCAGCTACTTGGGAGGCTGAGGCAGGAGAATTGCTTGAAACTGGGAGGCAGATGTTGTAAGGAGCCAAGATCACACCACTGCATTCCAGTCTGGGTGACAGAGCAAGACTCCATCTCAAAAAAAAAAAAAAAGTGGATTTCTCCAGGGATGATTTATATTTGTTTCTGCCACATATTTTGGACCATTACAATCAAGAACCACACTTAGCCTGAATTTTTCAGACCACCCACATGGTGTACGTTCAGGCTACGCATCTTGCAAAGGCTGGCTTTTGTTTGTGAATGAACACAAGAGATTTTGTTCTACTCTTCATTTGTATCAAGGTTCCAGAACAGCCATTCTTGCATGTTCTGGGAGGTCACATACAAGGGAATGTTACTTCACCCTTGCACTGACAGTCTAATTCTTTTACATCTTGATTTTAACAGGATCACTCCTATTAAACATCTTGCTTTTGGTAAGGCATGGAGTTTGTCTTCTGTCTACTGTACTCTTTAACTCAAATTCACAACAGGTTCAACAATATCTTCAATATGAAAGCTGCCTTTAATACTCTGCATACTTCTCTGAGTTCACTAGTTTTTGTCTTTAAGTTTGTTACTAATTTGCTAGTTCATCAATGCATATACTCTGCCATACTAGACAGAAGCAGAAGGTTTTATTCTCAAAGCATATAGGATGAATCACTAGAGCAGCAATTAAATAAGCTTAGAGTAGGAGTTTTTATTTACCACTGTTCTAAAGACAAGTAGACTCCTGGAATAAAGTAGAAATGACAAACAGACAGGTTTCTACAAATATTAAGTGAAATTAAACAGTGTTAGAACCAAATGTCCTGTCACTTTATCTAGGGAGCAGTGGGACAGAATACTTAAAACTGAGACTTGGAATTCTGGTATTTTCATCATTGAACTGTACTTACATTGTAACCCTTCACTTTATATAATATGTATGATACTTTTAAAGAATTTATTAGACCACAGCGATTAAAATAATATATGCCCCTTATTCATTTTTTTAGAAAAGTATCCTATTTGTTAAGGCTGAGTCTAATAAACTAATTGAGGAGAAAATGATAAAATGTAGTCAAACAGCCAGTTAGTACCTGCTTCCAATCATCTTTCCTAAAATTTATTCAAGCAATTAATTATCCCAGGATATAGACATACCCTAGATGACTGAGCATACTTAATTAATTCATGGAATAAAAACAAAATGAAGCTTAACATAGCCGCCTGGCATTTTATTCTGTAGGACCCCACCTCAACAGCTTGCATTCTTTGTAAGGCTGTAGAAGCCCTCATTCCAAAAGAATACGAAGTGAATGTATTTTCCTACATCAGCAAATTTAGAAAAGATCAAGTGGATCCCATAAAATTGATACACTTAACCAGTAGGTGTATAAAATAACAACCAGCCTTTTTTCTCACTTTAACGTGATTTTTCTGGACGTTAGCCCAAGCTTCCTATATCACATAAGGCCACTGAGTGCCTTGGCTACACTCATTCAAAAATAACACTCAGCTAAGTTTGCCAGTATCAAGGATCCTTAACAATGAAATTGCTTTACAAACTGTGACACTGGTAGAATGCCCCACATGTGTGAATCATTTCAAAAGTATAGCACTTCATATGCATTTTTCTATAATTGATGTTTTGAGTCATAGAATGTATCATTATTAATGATAATAATAAACCCAATTGTAAAATGAAAGAAGTATTACAGCCTTGCTGATTTCACAGTAACTAGATGACTTACTTTCCATGCTTATTTGAATTTAGTCTCATAAGGGGATTTTAGATGGCATAGTTTAGAAAAAGGAGAATGAATTTAAGTAGCAAAATTTTCACTCACTGAAACATCACAAAAAGTGCTGTTATATGCCTTGTTTCTATGGAGAGGAGTTTATAATATTTACTTTATATGATAAGAGTTATAAGTGGAGTTCTATGTTGTTTGTTCAGCCTATTATGCAGATGGTGCTTGATTAAAATCTATTTTAAACTACAGCGATTACTCAAGATAGTGTGCATTAAACAGCTCTCCCAGCTCCGTTAAAGGCTTTGGGACCGCGGCAGTTTATTTTAAATATGCTTATAGACATTTCTAACTTCTCCAGGGACATTTCAATATCAGTGATTCTCTTTCCTTGATAGTCTTAACTCCTGTGCTCTGGCTTCTTAAGAAGTGCTATTATCTAAGCAACACGGTTAGCACATACTTTTTTAAAGTAAAGATTATTGTTTTCTTTTGATAAATAAGTTAAATACATCTCTATAATTAACCAATAAGGCATGACAGGAGGTGAATTACCAGAAGCCTTAGGGCACCTCTAGGGATTTGAAAAATAAATCTATGTCTCACGAATAAGTTACATGAAGCACATGTATCTGTGTAAAGTTTATGTGTAATATTTATGAATAATATTTATTTAGGTATTTGTGCACTTATGTATTCATTCATGTTTTAATTAATGGTGAAATTGGTGTGTGGGTAATCAGGGAGACATGTAGGGCCTCAGTTCAGCCGTGTTTTAGTTGGTATGACTTTCATACAAGTTTTTGTGTGTTTCAGATTTTCTTTGCCTCATAATTCTAAGCCTTTGTCCAGTGCTGTAGAATGCCAGAGCAGAAATGTATAATGATCCATTGCATGTAAAATACTGTACCGATGCTGTGAAAGACGTGAAGATTAGTGCAACCCACTCCTTACTTTCAATGTGCTTGTCATTGGGAGGAATTCATATGTTTGAATTATACGGTTTCTTTGATATTCTAAAAATTACGATGGAATAAAATTTAACTCTCCAACCTTAGAACCCTGGTAACTTTACGAATACTGTATGTACTCTAGAGCAGTGTCCCATACAAAATACTGTGCTGTCTCATCCAGTAACTGCTAGTCACGTGTGACTGCTTCCATTTAAATTTAACAAATTAAAATTAAATTTGGAAATTCAATTCCTCAGTGGTACTAGCTACATTACAAGTGGCCTATAGCTATATGTGGTTAGTAGCTACCCTTTTGGACATGGCAAAAAGCATATCTGTCATTCTAGAAAATTTTATGAGACAGTACTAGTCTAGACTTTAAAAGTAAAGGCCTCTCAGAAGGTTAGGATTTAAAAGTATACGCTTCCATCCATCTGTGCAAGAAGTCAGGATCCAGACAATAACCAAAATTAAGTTCCAGGGACAGATTATAAATCCATTTAGCTAATTTTTCTACCACAGTCATATTTAATCATCATTATGTTTATTGCAAATAGTATGTGGTCATAAGAGCCAGATATCTTTCAAATTACATCCATTTCTGGCATTTAAATGGATCCAAATTACAGCACCATTTCTATCTTCAAGGAGGCTTTGGATACAAGCGGTGATCATGTGTTTTTCACATATGTGATGAAGCTACTTCCAAAAGTAGGCCTTACAAATTCCCAGTTCATTATAGAGAATCTAAAATGGCAGCTCATTTTTGCATCCTTTCCACACAAGAAAAGCAAAAAGTAAAAAAAAATGAGATCCCCACAGATCAGGGGGCAATGCCCAGTATTCATAAGACAAACAGCTTTATACCTCATAGGGCAGAGCCCAAGTACTTGAGTAAATGAGAGATCAAACCACAGCAAGGAGTTTCGGTTCCATTGTGTTACATCCAAAAGAGCAATATTGTGAATACCCAGCAGTCCTTTACACAAGAACATTGAGCAATATAATAAACAGTTCCCTCCAGAGTATATTTTGTCTCATAAGAAATAGAGATCTTTTATACACAGATTTTCCCCCTTATATAAATCTTCAGTGGAAGTCAGGGCTTTGTCTTAGATCATAGTTCAGTTCTATGAGGGCAGTTCTATAAATGGTCAGAATATTATGATCCAAGAATCTGGTTTTGGTAATCTAGTTTAGTTATTGAAGGAAAGGCAGTGAATCTTGAGTAATGAATATTTTATGTGTATCCTTTAGATTGGTCTTCTCAGATGCCAGTTTTCTTGCATGGCAGAAAATTCAAACCACGGTTAATAAGAATATTTAAAGGGAAGGCATAGTGTGATGTTGACTGAAAGCAGATCAGTATGCTCTTGCTTTTATGCACGGCAAAGACAAAGATGATGTAATCTTATAAGACTTGCTGGTAAGTCTGCTTTAAAGGGGGCAACACCATAGCTTTACAGTCTAGTGCCTCTCAGGTACTCAATCAGATATACAGTGGAAGACCCAGAGTTACACTCCATAATGCATAAATGATGTCTCCTGAGCCTTGAAAATGTGGAGGCAGAAGTCATGAAATACTTGCTTCTATTAAACAAAACTTTGAGCAACACTGCATTTTGCCAGCCCTCTAGGACAGACCAGGAAAATAGGTAAAGCCTCCAGGCAACCAACAAAATGGATCGACTGTATGAAATTCTTTAGGGTTTTCTATAGGGTTGCTCTCCATTACCTCAAAATGATAACTGGTGGTTTTCATATGATTGAGCCTCTCATTGGCAGTAACAAGTTCTCCTGCTTCTTTAGTACCTCCCTAAAAGTAAGGCCCTATTGTCAGATGCAAGAGGATGACTGTCCTCCTTTCTGTTACATCAGGGAATCACACATCCAGTAGATATGGAGCCTGTACCATACTGTCCAAATACCAGCTTAAAAAGAAAGTAAGCGGCCGGGCGCGGTGGCTCACGCCTGTAATCCCAGCACTTTGGGAGGCCGAGGCGGGTGGATCACGAGGTCAAGAGATCGAGACCATCCTGGTCAACGTGGTGAAACCCCGTCTCTACTAAAAATACAAAAAAAATTAGCTGGGCATGGTGGCACGTGCCTGTAGTCCCAGCTACTCGGGAGGCTGAGGCAGGAGAATTG
>PVKV010032035.1:0-20300 GCA_004027835.1 Alouatta palliata | reverse complement strand
TTTTTTGCTACAGTCATAGGAATAAAATCACTTAACTGCAAAAAAAAAAAAAAAAAAAAAAAAGTTTAATGCTGGCCAAAGACAAAAAACATTTAAATTTGAAAAAGCCAGGGTCAAACTTTAGCATTACTACTTTACTTCGGCATAATCTTAATCAAGTTACTTATTTTCACCTCATCTATCTGTACAATAGTGAGCATTATTCCTTCTTCACAAGCTTGTAAAAGTCAACTGAAATAATATAGAAAAGTCCTTGTCACTAGATAAAATAAATGATAACAATGAAGATTATATGTCTTCTTTTAGGTTAAGTCAATATTCCCCAAACCCATTGTTAAACTAGCAACACATTATGGGAAAGAATAACATTGTTGAGAATCATTAGCACACGAATTTTTCTACCTCGCAGCAAAGAACCTAGTGCAAACTCAGGCTATCTGACTTTTGATAGTATGCATGAGGTCTAGTCAGATAGAAAAGACAAATTGGCCCCATAAGTTACTTGATCTTAAGTCTTATTCAGTCCTTAAAAGATTGTTAAATCTTTAGATACTGAAAAGGAGCTGTGTGGTGATAGGTTTTAAAAACTTTACCTACTTGACAACACAGTTTAGTAAAGTCAGGCCAAGCCTAGTATAGTCACTCCCTGTATATTCTATTGAAAAAGGATTATTCCCAATGTAAACACTTTGCTGAGTAGTAGAGAAAGAGAGAGTGGCTGAGATTGTCATAAAGAGTAAAAAAAAAAAAAACAGATATCCTAGAGAAAAGCGATTTTTAAAGAAAGGGCACAGATGCCCTATAAAAATGTAAGTCTTGCACAATTAAGTCTATCTTAAATGCTTAAGCCTAAATTAGATATAAATTCAGTAATGATACTAGATCATAATTTAAATATTTTTCTAAGGGCTAATTCATATTAAGAATATGGTAACATTTTGAATCTTTATGGCTTCTTTGATTACTCATACTTTTTTTTAACTAGATTCATATAACATGCATTATTTGAATGATTTCCCATAAGATATCTACTTGCCATGAGATTGATGTTGTATATTAAATGAAGAAAGTCATAATGACTAGCTGATTGTGTAAAGGCTCAGAGGAGCACTGGAAATAGCACAAGAATTGCTTCTTATTCTTATTTTTTTATTGCTGTGACATTTGTTGCTAGGACAATATCAAATCCATACTTCAAATTGCATTAAAATATACATTTTAAAGCTGTAGACTTTGTATCAAGGCAAGTTTTTATGTATTTGTTGTATTATTTTTTCTAAGTTGGATCTCTACAAATATGATTCTTATCAACAACATGTCCTGAGGTGGTCATACTTCTTACCTGAGAACCAAGTACCTAACCTAGTCTGATTTCACCCAATTCTTTTTTAATTATGGTTACTTCTGTTCCTTAAAGGAAAACTCTAGAATATGCTGGTTTGTTTACACTCTTTTTCTTGAAAATGACCTATTTCTTCCTTCATTAGAACTTCTTTTTACTTGTCTTAAAGGGTCCCACTTTCCTGAAATATCCTGTCTGCCTTTCTTTATTCCCTGGTCCCTTCTTTTCTCTCAATTTCTCCCCATTTCTTCCCTTCAGGCATCATTCTGTCACTTTTTGATGAAATAATTCACATATGAAAAAGTATAGAAGAAAGTATGGAAAATAATGTAACTTTCATGTAATTCATCATCAGTTTTAAGAACCAAAACGTCACAAATGTCACAGAGCCCATGTTTTCTCTTCCTGATGGGATTTCCTTCCCCACTCTCTGTCATACATACCAGAGATCACCACTGTTCTGAATTTGTTTGAGAGCATGAAGAAAAGATCCAGCCCTGTGTTTCACCTGAGGTAGGGAACACTGGGATAGTAAACCCAGAACCCCCTGTAATAAATAACTTGTTGCAGCTGCTGGGATTCCTGCAAGGGGAGAGGCTTCAGCTGTGAGCTCCTTCTGGGCATTGCTGGACTGTGGATAGCCATCTTGCTCAGCTCATGAAGACAAGAAGGACATAGTGGCCTGGTCTTTCTCCTGAATGCTAGATAAGAGAGAAGGGTGATTCCACCTCCAGAAATTCTATGTGGGCACACCTGCAGTGATCAGTGAGGCTGCCTTACAGATTGACTTCATTCTTGGCCCAATCCTATTTCCATCCCTTTCAAATTTGTTGCTTTTAAGGGCACTGCTTTTAATAACATCTTTTCTTAGACTGCTTGAGCTGCCATAACAGAATATCACTGACTGGGTAGTTTAAATAACAGATACTGATGGCTTATAGTTCTGAAAGCTGAGAAGTTCAAGATCAAGGTACTAGCTGATTTGTTTGTCTTCTGGTGAGGCGATGCTTTCTGGTTTACAGATAGTCTTCTTGCTGTATCCTCACATGGCCGAGAGAGACTATTTTTCTTGTGTTTATTGTTATAAGGACACTAATTCCCACCTGAATCTTCCATTCTTGTGCCCTAATTATCTCCCAAAGGTCTCACTTTCAAATATCAACAGCTTGGGGATTAGGACTTCAACATATGAACTTGGGGCAGTACAGACATTAAGTTCATTGCACTAGTGGGTTCGGAATGCTTCAACTCTACCCCAAAGCTGGTTCCTGAGGAATCCAAACTGCAATACATAATCATCTCTGTAGAGCCAGTCTATGAATGCCTTCTTCCTCAAAAAAGGTGAAGAGATACACGATTTCATTCTGAATGTTTTAAGTGTTATCACACTGGACATATTATTTAGCAACTTGGCCAATGGGTTTCCATATGTGTGTATCACCTAAATGTAATCATTCTATGACGTACAATATCTGTAGCTTTGACTATTTATTTTCATTCCTTATATTTTTATGTATATTACTGTACTGAAGCTCTATTTCGATTCTTTGTTACTTTATTAAGATATTTATCACATGTGTGTGCTTGTGTGTGTGTTTGACTTAAGGGAATTCTTTATTACAGATTTTATCTATCTATTGATATCTCTCTTTGCACATGTCTATCATCTATCTCTGTGTTGCAAACATATTTTTTTAGTTTGTGTCATGCTTTTTCCTTATTTATAATGTCTTTAATAAACAAGTCAATTTTAATTAAAATACTTAAGGCTTTTCTGTATGGTTTATGCTTTTTATGTTTTCTGTGTATTTTTGAAGAAATATATTTATGAAGAAATTCTTATGGTTTTACTTCTAAATATTTTAGAGTTTTGCCTTCAGTGTTTAGGTCTTTATTTTACCTGGAAAGATTTATATTTATACATCACTTTATTTTTTTTCACATGGATTACACATTATATGAGCACCATTTATTGATTAGTATTATTATTCCAATAATCTGAAGTGCTGTATTTACTGTGTACCTTGGTTCTATAGATTAGCTTGAGTGTATTCAATTGTTTTCAACTGATCTATTTGCTCAGCACTCTACTAAAACCACTGGTCTAATTACTATAGTGTTAAAATAAGCTACCATGCCCTGTTCTTTGTTTAAATGTTTATTTAAAAATTCAACATTTTAAAAATAATTAGGTTGTCAGTTTCTAGTAATAAATCTTTGAGGTGATGAATACCCTAAATTCTCTGAATTGATATTACATATTCTAACACAGAACAAAATATTACACCTATTCCGTAAACATGTTCAAGTATTATGTATCAATAAAACACTATTGCTATTATAATTGAAATAGAATAGAATGTATAGTAGGTTGGGAAATATTCGGCATCTTTATGACATTAAGTTTTAACCATTAAAATAACTTTTTCTCTTTTGATTTAGATTTTCTGTATTATATTTTAATAGTATTTTATAATGATCTCCACACAGGATTTGAACATTTTTTGCTACTGACTTCTCCTTCCCTCAGCTACTTCTATACTAAATATTGTCCTTTGTTGTGCTACTTTCTAACTTAAATTAAATGTATTGAAATTCAATTGCTTTTTGCATATGATTTGTATCCTCTAGTCACTGTAAATTATCAAATGAATTCTAATAGTTTGTTCAAGGTTCTCTAGAATTTTTTATGTGAATTATTTTATGATCTAAAGTATCTATAACATTTATTATTTTCATTCCTTATATCTTTATTTTTATTATTGTACAGAGGCTCCTCATTATATAGTTTAAAAAAAGTATCTGTTAGAGACATTATGCTTCATTTCATTTGTCCCACCCTCCGGTATTTTAATTGCTTTAAGTTTATATTAGAATACTTGAGAGCCATGCTATCAAATAGCCACATATTGCTACTAAATGCTTGAAACAGGGCTACAGCTAACTAAGGTTTATTGTAAGTGATACTCACTGGCAGCCAAAGAGTACAAAAAAAGGGTGAAAGATATCTCACTAATGGTTGTTTTATATTGACAATTTTTATGATAATAATATACATTGGGTTCAAATATATTATTAGATTAATTTCACCTAACTTTTTTAATTTTAAAAAATATGGCTACTAGAGTATATAATATTTATGAAAGGACCACCTATTCTTATTTGCTGAAAGTATTTTTTTTTAATGTGATTGAGTGAGTACATTTTATCAAATCCTTTTTTGTATCTGTCTTAGTCTGTTCAAGCTGCTATAACAAAATACCATAACCTGGGTGGCTTTTTAACAGCAGAAATTTATTTCTCACAGTTCTGGAGCCTGAAAAGTTCAAGATCAAGATGCATTGTGCCTGATGAGGGCCCATTTCCTTGTTCATAGATGGTGCCATCTGGCTGTGTAACTCAAGGTGGGAGATGTGAGAAAGATCTCTAAGGCCTCTTTTATACGGGCACTGCACCCAATCGTGAGGGCTCCATCCTCATGACCTAATTGTCTTCTAAAGGTTCCACCTCCTTACACCATTGCCTTGCAGGTTAGGATTTCAAAATATGAATTTGAACAGAACACAAACTTTCAGACCATAGCAGCATGTATAAGATAATCTTTTATTTTCTTATGTGAACTAGTTAATGTGGTGTGTTACATTCCTGGATTTCTAAAGGTCAGCCATCCTCACTCACAAATGATTGAACTCAGCCAAATCATATGTTTTCAAACATATAATTCAAGATTGGCTTGATAATATTGCATCTAGAGCTAGCAACTCTGTTCATTAAGAGATTGGAGTATAATTTTTCTTTCTTGTTCTGACCTTGTCAGATTTGGAATGAAGAAACTATTACCTCATAATATGGGAAGTGAGTATGATGAATCTTATGCATGACTTTTCCTCTTAAGATATAATTTATTAAATGGTCATAGGCTCATCAATATTTTTCAATTTTACTTGTGTTAATTTTAGTAATTTTGACACATCTTTATTATTTATTTCTGTCTACTTTTTTTTAGTGAATCTCTTCTTTTTGAGAACTACTTAACCTAAAAAATAAGTTCATTTCTTACTTTGGATTGCAAGCATTATTCCTAGAAATACTGATCTCTGTAACACCTTATGTGAATAACTAAACTAAACTTTTCAATATAAATTTTGTTCAATACAAAATATTTTAAAATACATATGTATTATAATATCTTCGTTGACCCATCATGGTATGTATTTAAAATTTAAATTATATAAGATGTATTTAGTTATTTTTATTGCTTGTAATAAATCGTTATAGTTAGAGAAGGTAGTTAAAATTTCTATTATGCTCTTAAACAATATACTTTCACAAACATTTTCTGACCTAACAGGTTTTATTGTCTTAATAGCTGAGATAAAATGTTTTTCCTCCCAGAATTTCTTAGTGGATTTACTATTATCTTATTAGATGTTTGTCAACATTGTCTTACATGTTTTGTTAATAACATATTTTGATTTCAACATTTATATATGGATTTATTTTAGGCACACTTATTTTTATATTTAATATTTAAAAAAATCTATTCCTAATTTTAATGAGGACTGATTTTGATATTTATTTTCCACAGATTTTCACTGATGGTGGATATTTTCCCTTCATTTATTTGTAATTTTGGATGGAGGCTTTTGCTTCTTGAGTTTTTTTCCTGGAGATTTCTCTCTACCCTGTACTGAAGACCTACGGCTGAAGAGAGGCCTGTGTTAATTTATGTCAGGGATATAGCATGTTATACATTTTATGCTAATATCTCTGTTTAAAATTTCCCAAACTACTCAGATGATGTAAATTACAGTTCTAAAAGTAAGTCTGTGGTCATACATTTTTGAGAGAGTTATTTTATGTCATTTTCTGTACTGCCAAGAGCAGAACAGACAAATTCTCTTGCCTTCTCCCTGCCTAATTGGCAGATTTTTTCTTTAGAGACTAGGTTATTATTTTACACCATTAAATCTAGTGACCAGTTCGGTATACCTTTTGGATTAAAGATTTTTTTCTCTATTCCTTATTCCAGAACCTTTGACTCTTCAGACATCCTGAGAATAGTCAGAGAATGCCAACCAAATACTCTTTTTATAGCTTCTTTTCCATTTTTATATTTTGGACATTTTCCTTATTTTTGTGTTCCGTCAGGTGTTTTATTGGAGTTTATATCTTTCTGTTGCAAAAACTTACGGCTGATTCTCCTTCCATCTATTATTCATACTCATCTTTAAAAGCAAAAACATTGACTACTATTTTCTCTGAAGGTTTCCAGTGTAGTGCCTGTGATGACTAGTTTTCTGTGTCAACTTGGCTAGGCCGCCATATGCAAATATTTGGATAAACACAACTCAATTTTGCAGTGAGGCTTTTTTTGTGTGTGTGAGATTAACACTTAATACAGTAGACTTTCAATAAACAGATTATCCTACATAACATGGGTGGGCCTCATCTAGTCAGCTGAAGGCCTAACACAAAAGACTGACATCCCCCAAGGAAGAGGGAATTCTGCCTCCAGACTGTCCTTGAACTCACACAGCAATACATAATCTTCACTGGATCACTACCCTGCCTCTCTCTCTCTCTCTCTCTCTCTGTGCATATGTGATTTTATACACAAACAGAAACACACACACACACACACACACATATGTGTGTGTGTATATATATATATATATATATATATATATATACACATACACACACACACACACACACACACTACATCTATCCATTAATTCTGCTGGTTCCATTTCTCTGGGGAACCCTAATACTACTTCACTATGCATTCAGCTTTCCTCTCTTGAACCCATAAAAATCATAGATTCTGAGTATAAAAAGAACTTATGCTGTTCATAATTCTGCTGTTTTTATAACATTTTCTTGTGTCTGCCCACTTTCTTGGTTCATAAAATTGCACAATTGATTGTCCAATCAAATGTTAGCCCAGTTCTTTTAATTTAGCCTCCCCAATTTTGAGACAAGCCCCCCAAATTTTCTAACCTGCTTTATTTCTCGCTTTTACTGCCTCATTCCACTCTCACTGGCATAAGTGTTTTCAGTTAGATGCAGCTTATTGAATTTCTAAAATAACACCAATTATTAAGCTGTGGAGGTGTTAAACTCTGTTATATTTAATACATCTAATACCAGATAGAATCACTGATGCGATACATTAAAAAACAAATCTAATTTGGATGAATCTCAGATAAACTACTAAAAAACACATAGCATAGCAAAAATATTTCTTGTAAAAAAGTACAACTTATTCTATTGGTAGTTTATTAAATTGGTTATTGATAGGCTAATAAATTCCCTAGTCCATTTTACTCTGTTTTGTTTAAAAAACACTCTTACTTGTACTTAAGAGCAATTATATTCATATCTTTATAATTAACTGTTAATGAATACAGATTCACATACAAGTTTTGATGTTTTCTAGAATTGTTTATTTTTTATGATTATGATGACAACAAAATATTATTTTAATTTAGTTTGTTTAGGTGAAATTTTATTTTCCATGGAAAATATCTTTATTATAACATCACAAAATGTTGACTTTATTTCTATTCTGTAAGTGTGTGGTTTGACTGTTGCTATCACTTAAACTGAGTGGTATAGATAAAACTATTAGAGAAATGAGGTTATCAGTTAATAATTTACTTTTATTTCTTGTCTTTTCATGTAAAGCTTACATTTTCACTCATGATTCTCATGTAACAAATGGTTTACTAACCGTTGAGTATTGGTTAACACTAACAAGCTACAATTGTTAACTTTCATCCCAATGCACACTCAAGGGTTAACATTTTCAAATTAGATTATTCATGTCTTTAAAAGTAATTAAAAATCTTATGCATTTCCAGCTGGTGATCCAAGGTTGTTTTATTTTTTAATGCTAGCCTCTTAAATAAAACGATAATTGCTGGAACAGCTTGGCTTCAATCTCTTTTGCAAAATCTGACAACTGTTTAGACAAACCAACTTTTTCCCCCTGGAAAAACTTGAACTCCATTTAGATTAAGCAATTAAAGTGCAGAAATAAACGTGAAAGTTCCCTAAACAAATCAACAGTCTTCATAATGTACAGAGAAGATCTCTTAGGACTTCTCACTTTGCAAATAACTCTACAACCCAGTAATATCTTGTTTTCCAACATGTTTTATTTTGTATAAGAAATTATTCTGACTTCTATTCTTAGGGTTACCTGCTACATAATGACCCTTCCATTTTTGTCCAAAGATTAAAACAACAGCAAAAACAACAAAACTGACTCAATTACTTGCTGCAGTCTCAAAGCATCTCAATATGAAAAACTTTGACATTCATATCATCGAAACTTTGAAGTAGAATAACCCTTCTCAAATGATATGGTTTAATTCTTGTTTTGTGAATCCACCAAACATGATGAAATTTTATAGTGTAACTAAGTGAAAGGAAAAGGGATCTTATAATTGAAAATCAATTACAGAACATTGGTGAGCTTTGTGTTTTTTCACTGCCACTTTGTAACCTGATGAGCTCTAAGAATTTGTCATGGATTTACTGATTATACACAGCTCAGAATATTCTTTCCTCCTTTTTTAAAAAAATTTTCTATTTATCATCCTCTTTCTTGAAGGGTTTTGGTGAATGCTAAATTCACCAAAAGGGTCTTATTTTTAAATATATTTTGAAGATAAAATGTGAAGTGTATCAATTCAAATTTGTCTATGAGCTATTTACTCTGGGACCTTGCTATAACAGAGTGTGCTACCTATGAAATTTAGTGTACTCTGTGCCTTTTGAGGATTTTATAGAATCATAATTTTAGAGTAGAAAGAGATGACAATGAATTACTTATACAATTATAATTTTAGAGTAGAAAGAGACCACAATGAATTATTGTAAAGAAACCACATGTTTATTTCTTTAAAATAAACATGAACATTATTAAAACTTAAGAATGTTACCTCTTTGTCTTATCTGAGTTCCTTTCTCAAGAAATCAACCATAAGGCATCTCAGGTAGTATCAAAGGAACCTCACCAGATCACTGCATCTGAGCAATGAGATGCCAAACCCCTCATTCAGCATGATCACCTAACTAGCCATCTGCTGCCTGTTGACCCCATCTCGTATTGCTTACCACTCCCTACCTCCTGTTTTCCCAAACACGGTTGCATTTCTTTCTTGCTATTTCTAATTTTAGTTCATTGAAAAGATGGATTTGAGATTTATTTCCTATCTCCTTGGCTGTAGCACCCTATTAAAGCCTTCTTCTCTGGCAATACTCCTTTAGGAGTTGACTTAAACACAGCTGATCCTTGATTAATATGGGTTTGAATTCTGTGGGTTCACATATGCATGGATTTTCTTCTGCTTCTGCCATCACTGAGACAGCTAGACAAACCTCTCCTCTTCCTCCTTTGCCTCAGCTTACTCAACATGAAGTAGATGAGGATGGAGACCTTCATGATGATCTACTTCCTTTATTGAATATTAGGTGTATTTTCTCTCCTTATGATTTTCTTCATAATGTTTTCTTTTTTCTAGCATCCTTTTTTGGTAAGAATATAGAATAAAATACATATACAAAATATGTGTTAGTCAACTGTTTAGGTTATTGATAAGGCCTCTGGTCAACAGTAGGCTATTTGCAGGTAAGTTTTTGGAAAGTCATCAATTGTATGTGGCTTTTCAACTGTGTGGTGAATCCACGCCTTACCCTCCACCTTGTTTAAGGGTCAACTGTGTTCAATTCCTAAAGAAACCGTGGCCTGGAGAGGTTGAATAACTGATTTTGAGATCCAAGACTAGCCAGTGGAAGAGCTGGGAATGCATGGAGCACACCTTCAAGAAATTAGTGTGGGATGAGAGAATGAATGAAACACCACTTCCCTGATGTAGATAGTCCAGTTGTATTAGTCAGGGTTCTCTAGAGCAACAGAATTAGTGGAATACATATATATATATATATATAAAATACTGAGTGTCAAAATGATTTTACTGCAGGAGTGATATTTGAGTTAGTGGGCTGGAGAAGGATCTGTGATAACATCCCCTCATTCCTTCCTAATATAGACAATTTATGTTTTCCTCTCTTTTGTTCTTAGTAAATCTGACTAATAGTTTACCAAATATATTACAATACATGGAGAGGTACAGTCATTTGGGTGGTAATACAGTCATGAAGCCAGAGACCTCATTATACAATTAGTGTGTATATAGAATAGGCCCAAGGGAACCCTTTTGCCCCTGCCACTATGTGACCACACCAAAAGCTGTCAGCATCTATGAATCATAAAGCGAGTCCTCGCCAAACACTGAATCTCAGCATGTTGATCTTAAATTTCCCAGCCTCCAGAACTGTGAGAAATAAATTTCTGTTGTTTTATAAGTTACTCAGTCTATGATGCTTTGTTATAGCAACCTGAACAAACTAAGTCAAAAATCAGTACTCAGGGGATATAACAAATACCTATAATATGGAAGTGGCTTTTGAATTTAGTAGTGGGTAGTGTTTGAAAAAATTTTGAGGTGCATGCTAGAAGAATCCCATATTGGTGTGAATGGACTAACTATTCAGAGTGATTCTGATGAGGGCTTAGAAGGAGAAGAGAAGTGTAAGGAAAGCCTCGGTTTTCTTAGAGAATACTTAAGAGGTTATGATCAGAATATTTACTGAAATAACACAGTAAAGGACATTCTGATGATGTCTAAAATGAAAATGATGAACATTTAATCGGAAACTGGAGAAAAGGTAAACCTTGTTAAAGTGTCAAATAACGTGGCTGAATTTTGTTTATGTCTTAGTTGTTTATGGAAGGTAGAATTGCAAGTGGTAAAATAAGACTTTTAGCTGAAGAAATTTTTAAGCAAAGTGTTGAAGGTGCAGCTTGGCTGCTCTTGAAGATTTATGAAGGCATAGCTTGGCTGCTCTTGAAGTAAAATGCAAGAAGTGAGAAGCAATTTAAAGAAATAACTTTTAATAAAAGTAAAAGAAAAACTTAAAGCTTAAATAAAACTTATCATCCTGTCCATATTGTAAAAAATGAGAAAATGTGTTTGGGAGAGAACAATAGTGTAGCCAAGGGACCATTTGATAAAGAGATTGGTTTGGATCAGTGAGGTGGTATTCATCAAGACAATGGAAGAATGACCCTTAAGGCATTTCAGAGACTATAGGTGCTCCCCTTCCCATCACACGGCTAGAGTTTCAGAGCCTGATTTTAAAGGTGGGGACACGACCTTGGTGCTGGCTCCTCATGCTGCCTCAAGGCTCTGCTACTTGAACTTTATCACTGTATTCCTTGGCTACACTGGTGGGTCCCTGTACAGCATGTTCAGTACCCAGCAAAGCTCCACCTAGATTTCAGAGGATGCCCAGAGAACCACAAAGCCTAAGCCGGAAACCACCATGGGAGTTGAGCCAACAAAGAGAGTCCCCATTATGGCAATACTCAACGGAGTCATGGCACAGGGCTGCCCCTGAAACCCTGGACTTGTAGAGCCACTGGTACCTGATTCCAGCTTGGGAGAGCTGCAGATGTCCAACCCAGGCACAAAGCTACCATAGAAGTAGAGCCACTGAAGAGAATCATTGTAGGGATGGGGTTGTCTAAAGCCATGGGGAGAGGGCCACTGCCTTAATGGACCACCATAATGGGTCTAGAATGTGGAACTTCCACCCCAGTGAGCCAAGAGAATAAAGCTTCTAGTAAAAAAAAAAAAAAAATTATCAGGCCTTAAAGTTATAGAATTACTGAGGATCTGTTATTCCCTTCTCTTATCCTATTTTTCTCTTTAGGATGTGAATATATATCCTATGCCTGTTCCACCATTATATTTTGGAGGCACATATGTTTGATTCCACAGGTTTACAGCTGGAGAAAAATTTGTCTCATGACTTTGAGACTCAGCCATGTCAGATTTAGATGATATTTAGATGAGGCTCTGGACCTTAGACTTTCCAGCTGATGCATGAATGAATACGACTTTTGAAGCTACGGTGGCAGAGTCAATACATTTTGCATATGAGAAGTGTGGATGGGGAAGGACAGAGGAAGAATGCCATGATCCGCATGTTTGTGTCCTTCTCAAATTCTTATGTTGAAATCCTAACCCACAAAGTGATGGTATTAAAGATGGGGGCCTTTTGGGAGATGAATAGGCCATGAAGGCAAAATTGTCATGAATACAATTAGTGCCCTTATGAAAAAGGCTCCAGAGAGCTGCCTTCTTCTTCCTACCATGTGAGCACACAGTGAGATGGTGTCATCAGAGAAGCAGGAAATGGGCCCCTGACCAGACCCCAAATCTACCAGCACCTTGACCTTGAACTTCCCGGTCTCCAGAACTGTGAGAAATAATTTTTTGTTTAATAAGCTACCCAGTCTTTGCCATTTTTTAATAGCAGCCCAAACTACAACACCATGCATATATATACAAGGAGTTTTCCTCACTTCCTTCTTGTCTCTAATTTTGCTTCACAACATTTATCACTAACATTATCTATTTTTACATTTGTTAAAAATCTCATGTCAGTTGTCTCACGACATGAAATATCTTTGTTCTGCTCAATGCCTAGGGTAATTGAGTAAAAATTACTTACACAAATATTTGTTTCATTAATAAATGAATCAACAAAGAAGTAAATGAAAATAAATAGTCTTTAAGGTTTTCAGATGAATCATTCCACTAATTTGATTTTTCAAAATTGTAGACAGCCACTTTCTTCATTGAATTATGAAATATCTCTGTATAAGAGGAGCACATAGGTGAATTGATTGCACTCATTTTTACTTTTTTTCTGACAACTTTAAAGAAGACAACTGTAAAATTATAGAAGGATGCTTTATTATTATATTGAATTCTACCTTTATTCTCTTTGAACAATTTCTACAAGTTAGTATTATATTTGTGTTTTCAAATATCCTGTGAATCATAATTGTGGAGAAAAGCAGCCTGTCATCTCCTTTCTCCCAGCTGAAACTTTGATATAATTTCTGTTCTGTTTAATGAGCTGACCGCATCTGGATACTAGAATTGCACCTCACATTTATTTAACTGTGAAATTCAAGAATATTGATTTTAAACTATATAATAGTTGAGTCCCTAGTTACTTTGGAGATTAGTTACTCACCTTCATGGTATCTACCCTTAGAGAAGAGGGATCAATAGGGCACTCCGGCCATGATCTTCTGAGTTGGACTTGTGCTGTTTTCCCCAAAGGACATCCATATCTGAAATTTATTTCCTCTGCATTACCACAAAGTCTGTGGTTCTTGATCTTCTGGGAATTACTCAATATTAATTTGTTTAGTTAAGCTTTTACCTAACTGATGAGGTGAAAAAGAGTAATTGAATTGGTAGTAAATTCTATTGTATATTCATATTGCTGTACTTCTAAACATATTCATAAATTTCCATCACAGAATTCCATTTTATTAGTTAAATTTAGCAATGATGAGTACTCACTATTTCCGTAAAATCTCTTGTGAATTGATTTCCTTTTTGTAAAACTTTGTTTTTAAAATACCCTGTACAGATTTAATAAGGTAGAACTAGGTCATTAAGCACTGTGCTATCACACGCATTTGAAGATAATATGGATGTGTTTTATTTGCTTCCCAATGATAAAAGCCAATGAGATAATATTGTTCTAAAACACAACTTCAGTGCTGCTCCCAAAACACAGTGTTATTATAATAATTCACTATATTTAAAATAAAACAGGAACCTAAATGGTAGTTACTTCAGTGTAAAGAAAGTCAATATTTGGTCAACATTAAGATTTTATTCAAAAAATATTTTATCAGATATAAAGAGAAATAAGGTCAATTATTAATCTAATCAGTAAATGAAATTGAAAGAAGATGGATTACATCAAATTTTTATGATTCACAGACGTATAAATATTTGACGAAGTTACTTGGAATGCATAGTTTTACAACTGTCGTGGGGAAATTCCACTTTGTTTTTATTTAAAAAAAATTCTTTAAACATTTATTCAAAACACTCAAAATAAATAATTCAAAGTAAATAGTTATGTGATTTACACACTTGAATTAATACTTAGGATGATGCTTTTGGTTTGTCTGATGCAGTAGTGTTGAACTGATAATGGCATTTCCCCATATTTTCTATTTACTGTGACACAATCTCCAACACGCTATGCTGCTTCCCTGATTAAGTAAAATCCTGAACAAGGATGTGGGAATTCTCATAGAAATAATTCTATTTATGAAGCCAATATAATTTGCTGACATCATGAATTTTTTTAAAAGCAAATTTTTCCATATCTTGAAGAAATCCACTCAATATATTGAATGATTACTTCTCAATTATGCTTCCTTTTTATGTTGTAGTTAATATATAAAAACAATAAATATTTCTTTGACTTCATATGCATATCAAAATAAATATTTTGCAATCAGGTCTTATGAAATCCAGTTGATGTAAAAACTAATGATTTCCTGCTCAGCTCTTTTAAAATAATTTACGTGTCTTTATATGCATGCGATGGCTACATAGCATTATTTTCTTTTTCCAACTCTTGGCTGAAAAAGTATGCCAGAATTTTGAAAATTCTGCATGGGGTTCACAGGCACCTAATAAAGAAAGACAGAAAACGGAGCAGGCCTAGTGATGTACATGATGGAATAATATCCACTGAAATTAGAACAGTTACGTGCCCCTTTTCCCCTAAGTTGAGTAACTCTCCCAGTACAATGGCTGCTGGCAAATTCTCACAGGAACACTGAGTCTGCCTTTTGGATGCCATCTGCAAGGCAGCTGAAAAGTGGCTGAGCTGTCCTTTGTTGTTCCTATACGATGTTATGTCGTAGTTAATAACTGAAAATTCAGGTTAAAAAGAAGGATGAATCCCTCTGATGTCATTCTCTTGATTGTGTCTGAAGATCTGTGCCCCACCACCCACCAGGCTTTCTCTCACTGGCCCATGTTTGCCTTCTGTCCCTGCTACTTCCCACTGGGTTATTGATGTGCTACTCTGCCCAGGAAGCTGGTGCTCTCCATGCACTTTGTTATGCTGACACCGAGGGCAAACACAGGCTTTTGTTGTACCTTATGCAAAGAAGAATGTTTATGGACGGGGAGGTTGAATAACCCAGTTAAACTATTTCATAGGGAAGCTAGAGAGAGATGGGCAAACATCTTATTACACATTCTCCTTATTCCAGATGATACCTGAAAGCTTATTTTGTTCCCAGGGAAGGCAAAGGTCGAGTCTTCCCTATGATCAAGAGCGTCCTTGTTGCATAATGTGAAACTAGTGACTGAAGGGGTCTGCAAAACTAAAGCGAAACCTGCATTGATTTAACAGCAGTAAATGTGTACTTTTACCATTAATCATCTGTGTTTTCTGTTTTATAGAATGAGAAGTATTGCTCTAAGTTTTGGCTAGATTTAAACGAGGTTTAAACAATTTGCCTAAAATCTTCTTTTGCTTCTCATAGAAATAAACTAAATACTATAGTGAGAATTGATTATCTGCTTTAAAATATTTAGATAGCTTTAATATTGGACCACCCAAAAATGTTATATTCCAAATATGAGCATCCAGTTTTTTATACCCGTTCTCCCAAAAAGACAGATTTAAGGATTGTGATGTAAGGTTATCTTCAAAATAAAGTTCCTCAGGTGTTTTGTAGTGCTATGTAAAAGTGTTTACCATGATAGCTTAATATTTGACTAGATAAATTAATATTTTCATTAAAATTCAAATATTAAAATCAAACAAAAATATCAAATTAGAGTTACACATAATATAGTGGAATTAACACTACTGCTTGCAAAATATTGATTATATGTCTGTGTTTTCTGACTAAATATTGCTGTATTATTTTTCTCTTCCATGTTCAATTTTCTTATTTGTAAATTGGTTGAATTTAATTACACCAATTCTAATTTCCCGTTTAGCTCTCAGACACACAACTAAGGCAGCAAAGACAATCTTCATAACATAATTCAGTAAATAAAAGTTGATTGTAAAATTACAATGGCACTGGGTTATAGATATATTCTGTAAATATTTGCTATTTTTATAAGGGATAGAATCAACTAAAAAGTAAGCTCAGTAGAAAAATTACGTTGTTAATAATGTAAGAGAGATATTTTCTTTTTTAAAAAATAGCTATATCAAAATAATTTTTCCAATTTATCTTCAAATAGAAAAGAGCAATGATTGATAAAAGTATAGTTAAAAAATAGCCTACTGTGTTTTGCTAAATATGTAGACTATTAAAAGTATAAAACTATTTTTAAAATGTAAAATTAAATTACATATTTGGGGACCAAGACTATGGGTGATAGACGACATTAACATATCCTATTTAGAACATAATTTTATGATATATACATTATTAGACTAAACTTAAATTTCCTTTTTACCTTGTAACATTGTTTTTAAAGAGTTCTTTAAAAATTTAAGTAAAGATGAAAAATGTAAATTATCCACGATTAAATTTAATTGTTATGTTTTTGGTTGGGTAGCTTTATTGAAAATTATTTTTATAACTCAGAGTTTTACAATCCTGGAGATCAATGTTAATTATTAACCTATCATTTGGAATGTATATAACTTTGAGAAGTTTCATTATCTTGTTAATAATTTGCTGAATTCCAAATCAGAATTTTCTCAGAAAATTAGGAAAAGTTATAAAAGAAGACTTCAAGTCATATTCACAATCTTTCAAAATAAAGCTACAAGGCTATAAAACAAAATGATTTTACTTCAATTAATTATACTGTTCGGTTGAAATACATTTTTTTCTTTAATGAATATGAGACTATTCTTTGCTTCTCCAGTTTTATGTTTTGCAAAGTGATAGCCTTCTTTTGTCTTAGATGAAAGTAGAAATGATTTTGTCATCATAGTGAGTTTTGAAGGATCATTATTGGTAACACCTTGTAACTGGTAAATTTTATTTTGCCACTGATAAATTATTACTAAGTTTAAAAGTAACTATTAAGAATAAATATGCTGTTTACAGTATAGTGTAGTCAAAACTGCATATGCCCCCTGGAGTAATTTGTACTTGTGATTGATAATATAACATAGAAATAATATTTGTTTGTTTAACAAATTAGATCTTTTAACAGATTAGAGTGGAATGAACAAAGATATTCTCCCAAAAATAATTGCCATTTAAAAAATATATTTTCTCTTTACCAGGAATGATTTTTAGACATCTAAAGCAAATCTGAGCTTACAGACTGATTAATAAAACCTAATAAATGGTATGTCTTCAGAAATTTATTATACTATAAATATTCTTTCAGTTGAGTACACATTTGCAATAATAAACAATGGAAATTTGTACACATGCAAATCAAAACCTCATAATCAATGCATCATTATATATACATGGAAATTTGTTTATCGAATATTTGCATACACAGCAATTTTATTTAGCATTGCTATGTATTTCCCAAAACATAGTAAGTGTCCCTTTCAAGAGAATCAAATTACCTGAACTTTGCAAAAATAAACATAGTGATTTCTGGATGAGTTTTTGCAAAAGTAAGTGAATAAAAAAAGGTCCATCCTGAAGAAAAGTACCAGGTTCCTCTGCCACTGAGATGACACAGTTTGTCATCTCAGCAAACCTTCAGATTCATGTAGCTGTGACCTCTTGGTATTCCTCTGACTACATTCCAATATGAATGAATATGCCATCTATGTAGAATCGTAAAGAGAGATTCCGATATACCACAACTTTGGAAAAGAGAGAGATTTTTTAATGCAACCATGACAAAAGCTATGACTAATCCAAAGCATTTCCATTTGAAAGAGAAATGACTAATAATTGACTGGCCTGAATCCAAAGTCACAGTGGGGTTCAAAAAGCTGGCAAGTGCCCTCATAAAAATAGAAGCTGTATCAACCAATTCCATTTAATTATATATGAAGGTGATGATGGAGCTAAACTGCCTGTAATTGGAGTCCAATTACTCAGCTGGTCTTCCATAAAATTAATTCAGCTGAAAGTTTGCCATTGTCCTGTGCTCCAGGCCTGCCGCTGGTTTAATTCGCTAACACAGAGGAATCTTGAAACAGTAAATTATTTTATCTTTATTGCCAATTATCGGTTAAGGTAAATTATATATAAAATATTAACATCTGCTTCTCAGACAAATAGGAAAGGGCACAAGGAAAATAGCTTTTTGGATTTCTACCTAAAAAGACACTGAAGCATAGAAGAGTGCATCTTCCTGTGCGTTATTTATGTAAGAGACATTGGAACTTGTAAGCCATTGAATACATTGCAAATGCACATATTATGCCATTGGCAATGATTTTACGAATATGCCACCTATGCCCCTTGTGGTGTGCACATATAAACATCAAGTTTAACATCAACAGCAGCAAATTGTACGGGTAGAGAACATTCCTGAAGAAATTCCTCTTCAGGCTTCAAATGACTTTGTTCAAGATTTGGTAATGTTCTGTGTAGTTTTAAAAAGATAGGGGCTGACTTCTGAGATTTGATACAGTAATCTGTATGAGGTTATTCACAATTATCTGAGTTGTGTATTATAGGTTAATCACTAAGCAGTTAAAAATATTGAAAAAATTAATCTAATGGCTTAAATACTCATCCCCAATTCTTTTTCTTTTTAATATAACAAAATGTAGTATTAACAATTGTACTGAAATGACTGATACCATTTCAAGGCTGTCTCCTATCAATATCATTTCTATTTAATAGATATGACCCATTTCTATTTTATTGGTTTCATCATAGTATACTTTTATTTAAAAGAATTTCTATTCAAAAAATTTTATTTTTTAATTTCGTACCCAATAACTAATTCAAAATGAAACATCAGTGGTCTTATTTAATAATTAAAAAGTTAATTGCAAACTGCTGATTTATCCACAAAAGAATAACTAGTATGATCAGATCCAAAATAAAGCAGTCTCTTTAACAGTCATAGTGGGATAAACATTACAACCTTCTCCAAATACACCATTATTTATATATAGGAAAATAATAGGAAAATGAAAAATTAGATTTCATGAAGCTTTAAAAAGTTTTACATATCTTTCAGAATGAAAGTCTTTAATGTAAGATAAGGTTGTGATTTATTATTACACTATCCATTTTTAGACAATTTTAAGTGTTAAAACAGACTTCAGCTTTTGTGCGGTCTTATTCAATAGCTGTGTCTTCAGATTTGTAGCATTTGCAATAAACAATTCTTTTACTACATAGTACAATTAACATAAGAATAATCATTACATTTTTCTATATTTTTTCCAGAAGTAACACTGCGAAACCAATTACCTTTTAAACCTATATATTTAATCCAAAATGTCAAGATAAAGCTCCACTTGTATAAGAAAACTGAAATCAAACATTTTAAAAAGAAATGCATATCAGTTCAAGAAAAGCATGCTGTAAAATGACCCTGAAAATAGTGTTTCTTTTGTAATATTTCACTAAAAAGAAAAATCTTTTATTTAACATAAGAGTAATTATAACGAAATTCAGCTAGGTTTCACCAACTTGATAGAATGTTGGCAATTTCCTTCTGTAGATCGTTCTGTTTCATGCTATTTCAATTTATAGCTGTGTTTTTTGAGAGGATCCTGACTTGCCAAATACTATTAATATAGTTATCAAATATATTCAACATCTCTGTCTGTTATCATACATTTTGCGAAAATGTAGCTAGCACTGCCATTTTTAAACAAGTTAACAAATATGTCCCCAAAACCAAAAATAGCGGAGTGTTTCATTTTAATTTTAAAGTAGAGGATATTTGCTGAAATATTTGTTTGTAATACATCTACAAATAAAAGAAGGCTGAAAAGAGTCTTCAATTTTTCTCCACGTGTAATGATTTTAGGAAGTTCTGTACAATACGCGGTTGCTTAGAGTTACAAGGGAGAAAAAGCAACATGGGTCTTCCCATTGACCAAAGTGGCAGGACGTGGCTCCAAAATGTCC